>OZ025224.1:687500-950000 GCA_964019055.1 Anthopleura xanthogrammica | reverse complement strand
AAAAGGAAATATTGCCTTGGAATTTGCGCCCATTTCTAGACTGTAAAAAATCTTCCCAAAAACCTCAAAATTTATCTATTAAATTCATCTAAAGCCTGGCCAAGAACCTTTTACTGGTTACACAGGCTGACTTTAGAAGTTCAAAATAATATTTATAAAACCTGGAAAAAAAGCAGAATATCGCCTTAGATTTTGCGCGCGTTTCTAAACTGTTCCAAGACTTGAAATATTCCCACAAAACTCACAATTTATTCAAAATTCATTAAGACTTAGCCAAAAACTAACCTCTGCTATCATTAAAGAAAAATTTAATGACTTATGAGTAATGAGTTAATCTGTTCTTAGTTTTTCAATTAAACAAAAGAATTCTCAAAACTAAATAAGATATTTTTCTAAATTGTCGTTCTAGATTGTGCCTATAATGACCTACGCAGGATTTTGAAAGAAAATTATGCAGAAAAAAAAAAGACCAGTATCATAGTCAACTCATAGTCGCGCGCCATAAAGTAGTAAAGTCTACTGCAAATTTTCTAAGAGGGAAAAACAGATCTCTGTGACATAGTGACATTGTCGTCATATTTTCCGGAATTTCAAGCCCCAAGTCAAGGGCTTGTTGTGCATTAAGTCAAATACAACGCAGGAAAATGCTCAACTCGAAGCTAGTTTTTTCCTCAATTTAATAACGCAAGATTTCTGTAAAAGGCTTTCTGCACGCGAAGCAAATTTGAGGGGTCTTCAAGTAGGCGAATTCCATATTTCCCAAGTGGGCAAGGTGACGGATCAATTTTTTTAATAACACAAGGTAAATGAGCAGTAAGTCACCCCACAGGGGATCGCTGGGGGGATTGTCACTTGTGAGTTCAATTTGTATTGATAGATTCATCAACCATTTGACTAACAGGTGAAACCGCACAAATATCAAGGCTAATTGTTTGAGAAAAAGGTATAAAAGAGACACATTTGTGGTGCATTGTTCAGTATTGAACGCGCGCCGGTATGGATATGAATTCGAATGAAACAGGGAATAGTACAGGTCGCAGAAGTGTAAGCGAAGCAGGTTGCTTCGTTGCCGACCCTATAGCCATCAAGGGTCTTCGTATTTTCGCATACTGCATCATCATCATCGTATCTTTACTCGGAAACTGTATGGTCGTGGCTGTGATTTTCAAAAACAAGTCCATGTGGAAGACAGTGAACTTTTTTATCGTCAACCTCAGCTTAGCCGACCTCCTCGTCACAGTTACATACATGCCAAGAATTATTTCTCTTTCCTACGCAGGTTATAGCTGGCAGATATTAGGAGATATCGGACTTATCTTCTGCAAGATAGCATGCTTTAACGAGGTGGCTATCTTCGTAGCTATTTTCACCATCGTTGCCATAAGCTTTGACCGTTTCTTCGCCGTGGTTTTTCCCCTTCGTCGTTTCATGACAGTGCCAATATGCCAGGGCTTGATATTCTGTATCTGGATCGCGGCTCTGACTGCCGGATTCCCAGAGTTCTACGCCATCGAACTGCGGCTTTACAGAGGCTCGGTGTTTTGTTATCTTGATCTGGACTTCGCGTTCGGAAAAGGCTCTTCCAAGGCTTACTACAAGTTTATAATTATCGGCGCGTTTGCTATACCGTTAGCAATAATAACTGTCCTTTATTCTGCAATCATGGTGACGCTGATCAAGAATCGTAACATCCCAGGTCAATCGTCATCTGCAAACGACGCACAAGTGCGGATTCGTGAAGAAGCAAAGAGAAAGGTCCTCAAGATGGTGTCGATAGTTGTGGGGACTTTCATCCTATGCTGGTTGCTTTATTTCATTCATTTTATCGTCTATTCCTATGGCATTACTTTACCATGTCAATTGATGTTCTTGAGACTCTTTTTAGCTCACTTTCACTGCGCTTTCAGCCCGTTTATTTACGGGTTTTACAATGCTAATTTCCGCAATGGCGTCAAAAGTATAATCTCGGGAAATCCTACTCAAATCACAAGGACTGAACCACGCGGAAATCGTGTTGCCCCTACAGACACTACACCAAACAGTAACGGCCAAAACACCGCTTCTACGAATCTTGGATTCGCGGCAACTAACTAGAGGTGTGATAGGGAACACTTATGCGAAGCGAAGCTCGAAGTTGACGACGTGCGAAGATTAGAAGGACAGAAAAATGAAAGAGAATTTAGAGTGTATCTTATTGAGAAAGAAATGGAAAGAGCATAGAAAACTGAAAAACTAGAAAAAAGTAGTAACGCGTAGTTACAGTGCAGACGGGACTACTTGAGCAAAACTGACCAATCAAATAACGTAAACTAGACAGAGATGGAACTGATAACAGCAATAGCCAATCAGATCATCACTTTCTCACGATCTTATTATAGAATACCGTACGCTATAAGGAAAGCAGGGACTCAAAGCAGCGTCGAAAATGGGAGTAATTTCTGTCGAAAACGCAGATTCGAATTCTTAACGCTGATTGGCCCAGACGGTTTTTGTTGGAATGTCATTGTATTTAGGTGTTATCTGATTGGTCGGTTTTGTTCAAGTGATCCCGGTTAGCGTGTCCGCACTGTAAAAAAAAACATATTCGCAAAAGGCTGAAACTGTAAATAAAAGTATGTTACTAAAAAGAATGTATGACAAGATTATACTTATTGTATTAAAGGTGTGATAGTATTCTTGCAACATACAGTAAAACATGCTAAAAGATAGTGATGTATGATATGCTAGAAAAAAGTACCATATAGAACACACGCCAAAACATAGTGATGTATAATGTTTTAGGAATCAACTAACATATAGTAAAACACTCTAAAAGACAGTTGCGTATCTTATTTTAGAAATCAAGTAACATATAGTAAAACATGGCTAAATGTCAGAGATATGACATTCCAGAAATCAAATAACATATAGTAAACCATGCCAAATGACAGCAGTGTATTGTAAAGTAATGTAAAATAAAGAAATGTCATGAAAATACTGTGATAATATCTGAGGTTTTCATTGAATAAACAAACAAGTTTTACAACCTTCATAAAGGCTGCATAAGTTACGAGGATATTTGAACATTTCCAATTAGGATATGACAAGGTAATGGCAGCGAAAATGGTTTGAAGTGGATCCACTTCACATTGTATAAAAAGGCTTTCATCATTTGACTTTATTCAATCATTTTCAACGTATAAAGTAATTTTTTTTCTAGAAAAAAAACAATTTTTCTTATACGAAAAATAAATTTTAAAGATATTTTTTTAGTTTCGAAAATCAAAAATGATTAACTGATCAATTTTTCGAATTCATTTTTTTTTTTATTCTTTAACTGTTCTTTTCCTTTTTATTTCGATTCGTCCTTTTTCTCTATCTTTCTTTCTTTACTTTCTTTCGTTTATCCTTACCATTTTCTTCTCTTTTTCTTTAAGCTTTCCCTTCATTTTTTCTTTTCCATATTTCTTTTCATGTACCCCGTTGTCTATCAGCCATGAAGTCTACGTTTTCCAAAAAATCCAAAGAAAAAATATCTTGAAGCAATTTTAAAATTTAATTTAAAAAAAACTCTTTGGATATTTTGTATAGCGTGATAGACAAAACCGGGTCTATTTGACCCTCAAATGCTGTTCGGAGTTAAAATTAAAGTTCTAAATTAAATTTTATTGCCTGAAGAAATATCCAAAAACAAATCTCCTGTTGTAGAACATTTCATAAAATTTAACAGTTTCTTTAATCATAAAAAATAGAATTAACCTGAAATCACCGGGGGATATATTTGAAGATAGTATTATCTGGTGATATCTCTATTCTAGAAAAAAGATCGTAGTTCATTCAAACACGTAGCTGCGAGTTGTCAACTACTCTTATCTCTGGAATACGATACAAGTAATTCACGAGTTTCTTTCGAGATTTTGAGAAAAACAGATTTTCCTATATAAACTTTTGGAATGATGAAGTTATTTCGACACAGTTTGATAACTAGTTTTGGCGCTCTATGATTGATTTTTGTTTGGGGTTTTTCTGAATGAAGTTAGTATCGAAAAATTAGTGAAGAAGAATCAAGAATGAATGAAATATGGAAAATATGGGAAATCAGAAATGAGAAAGAAAAAGTATAGAGAAATAAGGTAAGGGAGAAAGGAGAGAAAGAAAGAAAGAAAGAAAGAAAGAATGAAATTCAGACATAAGACAAGGAAAGTTCAAACCGCGTGCTGATATAAACGAACTTTTAAGTTAAAACTTCATTTATCTCCTGACCTCAAATATAGCATAAAATTGACGTTCACAAAAGCAAAAACAAATCAATTCAAGATTCGATCAAAAAACTGTTGTCAAACGAACTGCCGAAAACCCTAGCGGGCAATCTCTGGAATATTTGATGCGGATAGCATTCCGTTTCACCATCACAGCCACTGGTATCTAGTGTTAGCCACGCCTCAAGCTGGGGTGATCTGATTCCTTCAACTTCCGTCAGTCGACTTTTTAATTTCCCACAACACTCGCTCGAACTGCACGGTTTTAATATCGCAAATCAATTCAGACATTTAATTTTCGAAGGAAAATTAATCAAATAGGCTTGTTTATTTAGGTGGTGGGAATATTGTCTTTTCTTTTTTTGGAAATTTTCTCATACCTAGGGTCGAATTCATGATAAATTCATACATACTTGACTCAAAAAACCTTCAAATTTTATCCATCATACGATCGATCATGAACTATCAAAACCTCTAGAATACGATCGACCATGAACTATCAAAACCTCTAGAATACGATCGATCATGAACTATCAAAACCTCTAGAATACGATCGACCATGAACTATCAAAACCTCTAGAATACGATCGACCATGAACTATCAAAACCTCTAGAATACGATCGACCATGAACTATCAAAACCTCTAGAATACGATCGACCATGAACTATCAAAACCTCTAGAATACGATCGATCATGAACTATCAAAACCTCTATAATACGATCGATCATGAACTATCAAAACCTCTAGAATACGATCGACCATGAACTATCAAAACCTCTAGAATACGATCGACCATGAACTATCAAAACCTCTATAATACGATCGATCATCAACTATCAAAACCTCTAGAATACGATCGACCATGAACTATCAAAACCTCTAGAATACGATCGATCATGAACTATCAAAACCTCTAGAATACGATCGATCATGAACTATCAAAACCTCTAGAATACGATCGATCATGAACTATCAAAACCTCTAGAATACGATCGATCCATCACTAATAAGACTTCTATAAACGATCCGTCATTAATACAACCCTTGTTCCATTGAAACACTTGACTTTCATTTTCCTATTCCAACCATACTGTCTCCTACAGCTCTTCAAAGATGAACACATGAACGTGAGTGGTTAATGACAGAATGAGGTGTTAGTGAACACAGCTGGAACACAACATAGACTAACACTAACACGTGTCACTGAACTGTCAGGCTTGTTGTCAAAATGAATGACGAGAACATCTTCTAATTACAATTTTGGTAGAGTAATATTTTGGTAAAAGAAGAGATTAAGAGAAGGAAGGTTAGGGACGTGTAGATATGGGAAAGGAAGACGAGATAGAAGAGGAAGAGGAAGAGAACAGGACAGGAACATTTTAGTTGAGGGTTGATGGAGTGGATGATAAGTGTACAATGTAGCAGACGCATTTCCTTCTCAATATCTTTCTTACTTTCTTTCTTTTTTTCCTTCTTCCTTCGTTTTTTTCCCTCTTCCTTTTTTTCTTTCTTTCTTTCCTTCCTTCCTTCCTTCTTTCTTTCTTTCTTTCTTTCTTTCTTTCTTTCTTTCTTTCTTTCTTTCTTTCTTTCTTTCTTTCTTTCTTTCTTTCTTTCTTTCCTTCTCTCTTTTTTTCTTCTTCCTACCTTACTTTATTTCTCTATTTCTTCCATTCTTTCCTTCTTTCTTGCTTGCCATATCGGCAAGATCAAACCCATACTACCTCTAACAAGGATTAAAATGAAAGTCACTAACGTTAGCATCGCGCATTTCTGTATTGATTGACGTTAATTTGATTAAGTGACAAATATGTATTAATGAGATTTTGAAACGTAATTTCAACAGCAGCTACGACTAGCCTAAGACACTCGAATAGAAAAAACTGAGGTGGGGCGCGCAAATACCATCCTAATTTCATTCTTAAAAATACGATTAATTCATCCAAGGGAGATATGAGTGACAAGACATTGACAATCAAATTTATCTTATTGTCGAAGATAAATTTAATTCCCAAACTGCCAGCACCTGGACAAACTAAAAACGAGTTAAAACTAATAAAAAAAATTGTTCGCCAACACTAAAACCTTTTCTTCAAACACGATTCGTTAAATATTCTATTTTTATACTTTTTGAATTTTTTTGAATTTTTTAAATTTTATCTTATTTTTGTTGTTGTTGTTATTGTTTTTTAACGTCCAGTCAAATTTATTATTTTAAGTTTTTGATATAAAAGCTTATTTAAAGGTTAGCAAATATGCTCTCCATTTTCTCGTAAAACCCTTTTTTCAAAATGTAACGATAGTGTCATAAAATATTTATACATATTTAGAAAATTACTTGTTGGGCTGGTAAAATATATAAATATATTAATACGAATGTCCAAACGCTTTCGGTTTATTGAACCATCTTTAGGGATGCAGCGATGAATTTCTATTCACATATCGAAAAGTAATCATTATTACATTTTATCTTATATTTTTAATCTATTTTTTTTTTAATCGCTAAATTTTTGCCACTTGGACTTTTCGGTTAATATTCTTAAAGTTTTAAATGTACATTAAGTAGAAATGAACTGCCGATGTTGAAGCTCTCAGCCTTTTGTCATTCATCCAAGTTGGGTTTCTTTTAATGATGTATTATGTATCCAGTTATTGGCGAAAATTAACGAGCTTGTTTTTAAATTTCGCGTGGATGAAAAGTCTTCAACTGGCGGTTTCTTTGATTACATCTTAAATTACTCACTAAAAAGAAAGCGTTCCTATATAGCTTGTAGGAGGTTTGTTTGCCACGCAGGGCAAGAAATGCATGGTTTGATGTATAAACATTATAATGCTCGACCATGCCAAAAGCAGCTTTCCATATTTTTACCATTTTTTGCGCATATCCAAATAAAAATCTCAAAATTTTCAATCCAAATTTTTTATACCATTTTTACGCATATCCAAAAATCTCTCATTTTTAATCCAAAAAAGCGTTCATTCTGTAGCTTTTGGACTTCTGTTGCTCATGTAGCTCAAGTTGGATATTACCACTTTTACGCTTATTCAAAACTCGCGACCATGCCAATAGCAGCCAGTTCACTTTTTGTACAATTCACTTCTTTTTACGCTGTTATTTATGTGTTTTTGATTAATACGCTGGTTATGAATGCCAATTATGGTACCACAAGGAAACTTAAAAGATGAAAGAATCGGCTCCTCAAAAGGCTTTTTCCGATATTTCACTGACAAAATCTTTGCATTACTTTAATCAATCCTCTTAAACCTTTGACAAATTGTACCGCAAAAGCCGTTGAAAGACTATTAAGAATACCTAGTTTCAAATTGGCTCGACAGTCATTAACTTCAGGAAGAGATCAAATTATATGATTGAGAGTCAAAAGTTTCTTCAAGGGCATAGTACTCTTTTTTCATTGCGACTTTTTGGCTGGGCTGACCATTGTCTTCTCTGAGATCCAGTTTCAAAGGTTTTTATTCTCCTCTTTCGTTGCTTCTTACACTGATTCTACCTCCTCAAGGACAGTGTTCTTTTTCGCTGCGACTTTTTGGCTGAGCTGAACATCGTCTTCTTTGAGGACCAGATTCAAAGGTTTTTAATCGCCTCTTCCGTTGCTTGTATTGCCGATTCTACCTCGTCGTGTACTGGTGGAACTTTCGTTGGTCTGTCGCGCGCTGGTGAGAGGGAACACTCGAGAAGATACGGCAACACCAGGGAAACAGTGCGCGAAAATACCGCGAAAACCACGACGGAAATTCTCATTGAAAAACCAATAAATTAGCGGGTTTACGATGCTATTTAGGTGCGCTAAAAGAAGCCTTAGGTACAAGACGGAACAAGGGACTATAATCTTGTAGGAATACAGAATAGAATGAATAAAGTACAGCAACCAGCAGAGAATAAAACACGCCACAACCAACGACACCATCTTTAGAACTTTCTTCCTCGTACGTTCCTGACGTTGCAGTCTTTCGTCATTGTTTGAAAATGCGTCACCGATAACTCCTCGTCGCTTTAACAACGCGACTAAGATAGCGGAATAAAGTATGATAGTCATAGCTAAGGGTACTGCAAACAACCCTAACATGGTGAACATATAGAACGCAGTTGCCGCTCCTTCGCCAAAGATCTTGTCAAGCTCGAGAAAGCAGTAAAGTTTCCCATTATTGCGCAACGTTTTGATTCCGTAGAATTGGGGGAAACTTGCAAGTAGAGCAGCGATCCAGATACAAACTATTATTATCTGAGAAATCTTGTCTGTGATGAAGACGCGCAGTGGAAACACTACTGCAAAGAACCTGTCCAGGCTTATTACTACTACGGTGAAGATAGAGACCGCGATTGAAGTTTGATTTAAGCAGACTGATAATTTACAAAAAATGTAGCCGGGTATTCCATCGACTTGCCATTCGTACCCCGCCAGCCAGATTGACATTACCCTTGGCATGTAAACAACTGTGGCAAGAATATCAGCGATGCTCATGTTGACGATGAAGAAATTCACTGTCTTATGCATGCGTCTGTCTTTACAGATAATCGCAACAACTAAAGAGTTGCTAACAAGAGATAAGGGGATGATGAAACAGTATGGAATAACGCGCCCTGCTTTAGAACCAGCAGAATCATGAAGGAAGCAAATTGCTTCGGTTACTTTGCTCTCTGTACCATTCGATGTAAAATTATTCATCTTGGATCGAAGTACTTGTAAGTATGTACTTTAGTTGAATTCCCTTGACTGCCGCTCGATCAATACTGCAGCGACAATAGAGTGATTTAAACTTGTATTAGTCATCCCTTTTTTAAAGCAATTTCTGGGCGTCGATTACACCTCACGTGACATCATATACTAATCAATTCTACTGCTTTCAATTTAGGTTTCACGTCTTCAGCGAGACGGAAATGTCAGGCAAATGTACGAGCACCAGTAATGTAAAAAAGTGATTAAAGAACGCCAGGGGAGTTCCGATGTAAATATACCTGCCATAATGTCTTTGCTGTCTGCAAATTGTTTGTCAATAGGAGTTGCAGTATTAGGACAAGCCGGTCATTGCGAACACTTTGCATGTCAATTTAAGCGAGAATTGTGACAGCGAGGCAACGAGAGTGAATGAGAAAAATTCACAAAAGAAATTGAAAAATATATTAGACAAAGCAAACCATATTCGGGGTAATAACCTGATAGCTTGCGAACCTGGGAGATGAGTTTTGACGGAAATCGTTTCGTTTCAGTTAATTCATAAATTGCTTATTGATGTTCATTTCTCAACGAGGACCAAAGAACCTAGAGCCGTTCACCTGCCTGTGAGCACTCCAATAAACGTACATTACAAGTAAATCGCTCGCAAACAGTCAGAAATTATTTCTTTTAGGAACTCAAAACATCTAGCATATCAGTCCAAGATGCTGCAAAGTATTTTTTCAGAATACCCTGATGAAACTGAGAAATATAATTAAATTGATTCAATTAATGGTAGTTTTAAAAGCATTTCCAGAACACAATTGGTCGGCAAATATCCATTTTACGTGTGTAAACAAATATAATGTAAGAAGCTGTCATTTCTTTTCTTAAAATCGACTTCAAATCAAGAGTTTATGCGATAAGCGTGCACTCTTTACGCAATACATTTGGTGTTAAAAGAGAAAAGATTAAAATCCTAAACTTCATGATGTCCACATCAAATATGTTAACTAAAGAGTGAAAAGTTGTCGAACTTGTCGCTGGTGGGGAACCAAGATAATGAAAAAATACATAATTCTATCTCAGCCTTGGGGAAAAACACCTTTTAAAGATAGCCAGGGGGTATGTATATAGGTGATATCATCTTGATTGATAGAGGAAGTGGTGGAGCTTACCAGAAGGAAATATCAATCACGACAAAATAGAACATGGTAGTTTTGGATCGGTTTTCGTATGAGTGAGAAACGATAAGACAAATTGTAACCGTATCGTATCTTACTGTAGCCGTAACTACGCGTTGTGATTGGATGAATTACTGGAAGACAATGGGAAGCCATTTCAATGCTACGGCATGTCGTACCGTGTACGCGATGTAAGTCAGTATCGTATGTTTCCCACTCATACGTTAACCATTCTTATGGGAAGCTATTTCAATATTACGGCATGTCGTACCGCCCGTATCTTTTCCACTCATGCGAAAAGCGCTCAAAGGATAATACGAAACCATAAATTTAAAACCAGAATTCAGTCTCACAGAAGAAAAAAAATAGAAAAACATTGTCGCGACAGTCAAGTCTGCCCAAAAGAATTGTGTTTACAGTGAAAAAAAGCTCATTACGAGGATAAAATCTGGCATATCTTTTATCATCATCTTATCGACACACATAATTTGTGCTGCAAAAAGGGAGTAAAGTTCCTTGTCTCGATAGATTGATGAAGTACCAGATTTCTAGGCAACCAAGCCTTGCGCCTTTATAATACGAACACTTATATGTCTAGGTAACCTCTATAACACCGTCCATTCTTTTGGTAACCTCTATAAGAAGAACACCAATATCATTCAGTAACCTCTATAATGCGAACACCACCTGCGAACGCCCTACCAAGACTTTTTTTAAGACACTTTACTAAAAAATACAAATGTAAATACTCACCACTAGGAAACAGTTTTCTTTACAAACTTCGCGATAAAAAATCCAATCGTATCGACGTCACACGGCTCCCGTGGAGGGGTACCGTGAGTAGCAGTGGGGTCAAATCTCTGAACCAGTCTCCTTTCTTCATCTGTAAGACCACAGTGCGCGAGGCCTTGGCTCCCAAGAAAGGGATTCTGTTTGACGACAGACATTTTAGCATTAAAAATGTAGCGTTATGAAGACTTTTCTAAGCATAAGTCCCGCGAATTGTCTGGCGATACCTATTCGTGTTCTGCCGAGCGTGCGCAAATCAGGTTCGATTTCTGGGCTTTGAATCACACATGAGTAGAGTTTGTTGCGTCTCTCCCGGCCTTCATTCTAGGGTTTTTCTCCAGGTTCTCCGGTTTTCCTCCCTCCACATAACCTGTGAGTTAGCCCTGGTTAGACGTGTCCTGACTTAGATCAACCCAGAGGTTGTTTCAGGGAAAAATTTGACAAAGTTTGAAGGTTTTTTTATTTTGGGTAATCTAGTCCAAGTCCTTTTTACTTTAATAACGAAACCACGGCGACATATCACGTGACTGACCTGAGGGGACAGATGCATACTGGAAAAGGTTCTTAGTACCCAGGCCACGAGCTCTTCGTTCTCTTGCGTGGTGATTGTACAAGTAGAATAGACAAGAACACCACCTTCCTTCAACAAACCAACTGCCTGAATGACAAAATAAAAAATCATTAACTTTGCTAGTGGAGGTCTCAGGGATCGAAGAAAGTGCCTTGTTAAAAATAGATATCAGCTGTCGCTTTTGTTGTTGTTGCTGCTGCTGTTGTGGTTGTTGTTGTTGCCGTTGCCGTTGTTGTTGTTGTTGCTGCTGTTGTTTTTGCTGTTGTTGTTGTTGTTGTTGCTGTTGTTGTTGTTGCTGCTGCTGCGGTTGCTGCTGTTGTTGCTGTTGTTTTCGCTGTTGTTGTTGTTGTTGTTGCTGCTGCTGCTGCTGTTGTTGTTGCTGTCGTTTTTCCTGTTGTGCTGCTGCTGTTGTTATTGTCACCGCAATCAATCACTCACAGCAGGGAATATCTTCTTCTGTAGTCTAGGAAACGACTGAAGATCCTTGAGAGACATGCGCACTACAGACATCGGTCTCTGCCCAAGTCCACTGCAAGGCGCATCAAGAAGAATGCGGTCAAACGACTGTGGGGGGTAGGGAGGGTGACCAAAGTCTTCTGTGTTTATTTGTCTTGCCTGTAATGTTGTATCCAAAGATTTGATAGCATCGAAGTGAAATGCGCGGACATTTTTCAGGTCCATTACGTCACAGTTTGCTTTTATCTTCTGGACTTTGGGAGAATTTTTATCGAATGCGATAATCACACCCTGAAAATGAGAAAAGAAGTATTACATTGTTATTCCTGTTTTTTTTCTGTCCATTTAAGAGCAAAATAGATAGACCTAATATGTTAATTCCCTTGAGTATCATGTCTTTGTTTAATGGTTGTACATGAGAAGACACATGAATATGAATACAACTCAAACAGAGAATCTTATTCTCAAGAGAACGACACATGGTCTGAAATAGAAAAACATTAAGCCAAGATGAATTGTGTCTATACTCGTCTCAATCTGGAATTGTGAGACAGTTTTTATTGGAGCATGAGAAAGTGCTATAGATAAACAGATGGATGGAAGGACAGATGGATGAATGGATGGATGATGGATTAGACTACCATCTAATCCTTGAACAATACAGCCTTCTAATACCTCACCTTATTCTCCATTAGAGTGGCCAGATGTGTTGTTTTACCACCTGGTGCAGCACACATATCCAAAACAGTCTCCCCAGGCTGAGGACCAAGAACATGCCCTGCAACCACTGACGGCAGATTCTGTGGGAATACAAGACCAGGTAGGATACCACTCAGTGAGGGACAGTCGTATAAAGCATTAGTCATCTGCACGGCAACTCCACTACAAATAAAAACATGGCCCAAAAGCATGAACAATAAGACAAGATAGAGATAACTAAAGGTAAGTTGTAGCATTAACATTGCTCAGCAAGATTATTCTGAGTGGTACCAGGGGGATGGGAGGCAGATGGAGATGAAACTGAATAAACTATTGAAAACAGAGCATTCTGATTGGCTAAGAGCCCCCCTCTAAGAGTCCCTCCCACCTCCCTGGTGTTACATAGTTAGGGAGAATAATACGATAATATTACCTGATATTTAAATTATCACAGAAAATGTCATTCCTTGACATGAGAGCTGTTCCATTACCAACAAACATCTTTCTTCCCTCATAAGGCTTAGCCAATCCCTTACGGCAACGATTATCAAGATCAGCATACACTGAAACATCATCTCCCTTTTGGATCCCTGTGGTGGTGATACAAAAAAAAGATGTTCTAAAATGATTCTACTTGCTCACCCCAAGGCACCATCATTTTAGAATTCCAACCCCCCCCCCCCCCCCTCCTCCCCCACAAAGAGAGAGATTTTCTGAAACTTTACACTATACCCTCCTCAGACCCCCCCCCCCCCCCCCCCTCCTTCCCCCACCCCTTAGAAATTCCAATTCCCCATCCTTGGGGGAGGTATGGATATTTTCTGAAACTTCACACTATACCCTCCTTGGACCCTTCCCACCCCTTGGAAATTCCAATCCCCCCCCCCCCTCCCCTCAATAGGGGAGGTATAAAATTTATTTTTTTTAAAAATTTTTTTAAATATTCAATATTTTCTGGGACTACACAGTATACCCTCCTCAAACCCTCCCCTTTACTTGGAAATTCCAAATGAATAATAATATCATAATTCATTCACGCACCTGGATGAGCACCCATAACTCCAGGTGCAAAGACATCGGCACCTCTTAAAATAGCTGTTCCACAGAATGTGTCAACTATAATCTCTTTTCTTGACGGTGTCATGAGATGTGGTCCTGTTCCTGGTATAACAAGGACATCTGGTAGAGAATGATGTGGACAGACTACAGGACAGTCCTGCCCTTTTTCTTTGTATTGCTAGGTTAAAGAAAAACAGGAAAAACCGTTTGATAGTGTTTATAAATTATGATAATCATCATTATATAAATAATCAATTTCAAAATAATAGATGGTCTGAGGAGGATATATACTGTGTAGTTCTAGAAAATATATTTATACCTCCCCCATGGAGAGAGATTGGAATTTCCTAGGGATGGGGAGGGTCTGAGGAGGGTATACTGTGTAGTTCCAGAAAATATCCATACCTCCCCCATGGAGGGGGATTGGAATTTCTAGGGGGTGGGGAGGGTCTGAGGAGTGTCTACAGGCAAGTCAAATATAACTGCTCTTTGTGGGCAAGTATAGGTTAAGCAATAAATAAAACTACTTTCAGGGTTTCAGTGCTCAAAATAATGGCCAGTCATACACTGGTCAAGATGTCCGGCATATGATATTTTATTTTATTTATTTCAAATATGACCCGTCAACATGTCCCTTCAAAACCGTATTTGACTGGTCAAGTACCAAATTTGGCCAGACATTGACTGTTGACTGGCTGTTATTTTGAGCCCTGACTTTAGGAAATTTCCATTTACATTGTGAAGAAGTTTTTCCAGCTGTTTTTTTGCATCTTCTACAGAGATCTTACAAGTGTTCACTCTTAAAGTAGTGAACAGTGGTGGTGTAGTTAAACATCTTGATAGCACATCAAACCAGGAATCAACTTCATGATTGGTTTTTCTTGCTAAGCTCTCCTTATCTTTATCCTGTATGTATAAAAATGACAGAATAGGCCCTTCACCTTGGACATCATATTTTCCTATTTCACACCACGTGTCATTTCCTAGATTATCCTTTCTTTGTTTAATGGTTGTGCATGAGAAGACACATGAATATGGATACATCTCAAACAAAGAATCTTATTCTCAAGGGAATGATACATGGTCTGAAATGGGAAAACATTATACCAAATAATGCTCGTACAAATCCAGATTGGTGTGGATTAATGAAATTTTTCATTACAAGCAGAGGTAGGGCCACTACAATTTTAAAAGGAATTGCATATATACTCCATACTTTGACTGTTCGAAATGCCCGCCATAACTTCATTCATTTGCAACTAAATTTCAACTCCAATATTTCCTTTAAAAATACTGATTTTGTAAAGGATAAACATAAATAAAGCATTATTAAGTGTATGTATCAACCTACCTCTATCGATTTAAAAGAATTCCGTAAGAAATCTTCAACTTCGGGCGAAGAAAATTCAAGTATATGAACACCAGACATGAGTGAAGAATACTCAGGAATATGGCCCTCGTCCCAGTCTCCGCGCTACTATATCTCAATCAGACTTATCATAACCTCGTTTAAAACACTCTATTAAACAAAAAAAGCCTTCATAAGGATCAAATAAAGATGATTTTATAAAATCATTTACGGATATGTTTACTTTTATGTGAAAAAAATTTGAATGAGATGTTATGGGCCCACAGTGTAAAAGCTCAGCTGTTTGTTGCTACTAGCAACGCAAAGAATCACAAAATGGCGTCCGACAAGAAATGACTTTGACTTTCTCTCTTCTTCTCGTAATTCTATCGTCGATATTCTCAAAATGAACACTATAAACCCACTAGCGAACCCTAAAGGGGTTAAATTATGCTGTGAGCTTTGCCAGAAGCCAGCTTTTGTCCAGTGTACGGAATGCAGAGTGACTTACTATTGGTAAAGTTTCGACGTGTGAAAGTTGATGCTTCTCGTTGACCGCAGTGTTATATTTCTCTGTTTTTAAAATATGTCTCTCGCGTTGTATTCCAGTGGTCCTGAACATCAGAAAGCCGACTGGCTTGGTATACATGAGAGGATATGCCAGTTGTTGATGGCGCTTCGTTCACCGATTCCTTTTCTTGGGTCCGAAGAAGAGCGACAAAAACGAAAACACAAACAAACTTTTCGAAAGGTAAACGAAATATCGATCCTTCACAAAAATGATGATAACGTAATACAAGGTTTAATTATCGTGTTTCCTTTTATTCTTTTAGCAACAAATGATAGACCTTTGCCGTACAGAAGGACAGAAATTACTTTTTGAGGGGAAATACGACAGGGCAGTTCCAGCAGCTCTGCAGTCACTCAAGTTCTCTATTGATATATATGGTTTGAGTAGTATTGAGCTGGTTCCATCGTATCTTATCCTTGGGGAAGCAAGTATAGGTAAGGCTAAAGGCACACTAACCAACCAAGCCACACTTACTTGTTAAAACAAGTGTGTGAGGTCATTGAGGATCAAACTATGGACCTCTTGCTTAGCGAGCAGCACACTTACCAACCAAGCCACACTTGCTCCTTGAAACAAGTGTGTGAGGTCACTGAGGATCAAACTAGGGACCTCTTGCTTAACAGAAAGCACACTAACCAACCAAGCCACACACTGTCCAAAGTTTATGAATGGTCTGTTTTTGTTGTTGTGTAGGATTAGGAAAACTCTCCCAAGCAGAAGAATACCTTGCGCAAGCTGAATGGACAGCACTGAAGACACCAGGATGTAGTGATGATATCAAATCAAGGTTATACAGGAATCTTGGGTTGTTAAATGCTGCCAAAGGAGATTATCCAGAAGCTTTGACTTACTTTGCCGATGACGTAAGTTGATATGGCAAATAGACCTTTTGGGTTTGCCTATAATGTTATTGCATTTCAGACCACATGTCATTCTCTAGAGCATTATTTCTTTGTTTAATGATTGTGCATGTGAAGACTACTTATGTTCATTAATACGTTGAAAGAGGTGTCAGGTTGACATACCAACATAATCTGAATCGCACAGTTCACACTTAAATTGATAAACGACGCAATTTTGATTGATAAGATTAGGTTTCCTCTCTTTGGGCTTTAAGACATCTTCGATCTTTTTGTTCGTAAAGATAGGCTGAATTGTTACTTCAATCTTGTTGCTAAGATCTTTGAATTGCTTTCTAACAGCATTGGCAGATTTCTGATCCTTAAAGGAAATTGGAATGCATACTATCTTGTCAGGATCTTTACCACTAGCTGCTATTGATTCTTTGTTGTTAAAATTCATGATGGTATTGTTTATAAGGTTAATTGGATAACCAAGGTGTAGAAAAATAGAACGTAGCTTTTGACATTCATCTTTAAAGAACTCATCAGTTGATGACAGAGCTTTAGCTCGATGTAGCATCGTCTTAATTAAAGACTCCTTGTATCGCTCATCAACATGGCTTTGGTAATGGAGAAGTAAGCCATCGTCGGTAGGTTAGACATTTTCCAATTATTAATATAGAGACAAATTTCTTCAATTGTAGATTTATCATTCGTCCAGAAAACATGGCACTGATGACATCCATACCTCTGGAGGATATTTCCATATGGCAAATGTTTTTAACAGACAAAATAAACTAGATATTGCATTCTCACTTTATAATCAGGTATGGCATACTTGTAGGAATACAGTCAAAGCTCAAATCAAATGGGAAATCAAATGGGAAATCAAATGGGAAATCAAATGGGAAATCAAATGGGAAATCAAATGGGAAATCAAATGGGAAATCAAATGGGAAATCAAAAAAGTAAAACTTCGTAGCTAGAACTGGTTGCTAATAGAGTCCTCAAGTGTGATGTCACGAAAAAATAAATTTTGGCTTTAACAATTTTCGATTTCCAAATGCGATAGACAACCAAAAAAGACATTTACAAGTAAGTTCATAATTGGGAACCAAAAATATGATAGAGCGAAAAATATTTTTTATGACGTCATCACTTGAGGACTCTGTGAGAATGGGCTCCCAGAAGTGGAAATGCAAACAGGTCACTTACGAGAATGGTTGCAAGGCAAGCTGTGACTTTAAATAGTGTAAAGTACCATTCTCATTAGAATTATTCATGTTATTGAAAATTATTTAAACCAAGCTCTGGGATAGAGATAGAGAATTGGCTATCTCACATTGGGTTTCTGTTGAGGAAGGAAAACTGGAGAACCCAGCGTGAAAACCCTTGAATCAAGGTAGAGAACTAACAATCTCTACTCACCTTGTGATCTCTATAGACCCCTTGCATATGATGTCAAAACAGCTCAATTTGGAGGACAAAACAAAAGAATTTCAATCTCCTGAGAATTGGAACCTATTGTTTTGTCCTCCAAATTGAGCTGCCTTCCGATGTGGTGAAAGGGTTCTATGCTAAGAATTGAACCCAAGGCCCCAGAGGTGAGAGGTGAGTGTACTACCCTACACCAACCTTGATCTCAGAGGTGAGAGGCAAGTCTTAGTGTGACTACAGCCTCAATAAATCTACCAATGTGTTAATAACCCATGTTTTATCCAATCAGGTGACAGATATCTGGTATGAACATCTTAGCAGGCTAGTAGGACAGAGGACTAAAACACCTGCACTGCCTTCTGGGATAGGCCCTGCATTTAAATCTGGGATGCCGACAGACTTCGAAGTCTTAGGTAGGTATTGCATTTTTTCAAATTCCAAGGGACTGGGGGGGGGGGGGGAGGGAATCTGGGATAAGAGAAGCTTCCTTGACATGACATGACATGACAGCTGCTCAATTTGGAGAACAAAACAAAAGTATTTCATTCTCCTGAGAATCGGAAACCTATTATTTTGTCCCCCAAATTGAGCGCATCCTGACGTGCTGCAAGGGATCTATGGATATTTTATTGCAATTACTAATCAGTTATTATATCGGCTTTACCCAGATGAAGCCCAAGAGGCTGAAGCAATTCAGGTTATACAAGCAATGCTAGATATCCGTGAACAACAGAGCGTACAAAGTCCTTCCGTCATGTACAAGATATACTTCGCTGTTGCTATGCTACACTTCGTCCTTGGAGATATGACAAAGGTAAATATTTTTTTGTACAGCCACAATCAGGCAACAGTGCTTTCCTCAACCAGCGCAGCGAGTGTTTTTCATTCGTTTTGAGTGAAAAAAGATCTTTCACTTCCGTTCGCTTGATTGCGCGCATTTTGCTTTTTTTCCCTTGCATGTGCGCTCTTGTTTTTTGTTCGCTAGGGTGCACTCTCACACTTGCCTTTCTCCGCTTGCCGCGCGCTTCGTTTGTTTGTTTCTTATCCTTCTCTTCTCTTTGTTCCCTGATCTATCATTCGTTCTTTCTTCCCTCCGCAGTTCGTGCGCTCTTTCATCAAGTTGTCTCGTTCATTCGCTCTATAACTCGCGCGTTCTTTCCTTTCACTCATTCCTTTCGTCATTCATCTTTCATTTTCCCTTTCCTTTTCAGGCGCGAGATTTCGGCATCAAAGCGCGCACTTCCTGCGAAAACATCGTATCTGGAGACGAATCGCTGATGAAAAAAGTTGTGGAATTCTTAACCTCCGTAGAAAAATCCTTGTGACTATATTAATCTTCTGAGAAGAGCTCCCAAAAATGCCGCGTACCTGGCAACTGTGGCAATAAGGTTCGCCTTATTTTAAAATATGGTCTTGTATTGCCGTCAATTCTTACCCGTAGAATGGGCAATATCCATTTGTCATATGTAAATAAACGATAGAAGTGTTCACCTCAGTAATAGTTTGTAAAAATGTATTATTTACAATAAAACCTCCATTAACCGATCTCCTTTTAAGTGGCCACCCTCTATTATAATTATAATAATAATAATAATAATAATAATAATAATAATAATCTTTAATGAGGTAGCCAACGTCACAAAGTGATTTACAGAAGGGTCCTCAGTAAAAGAATAGATATATATATATAAATAAAAATGTATATAACAAATGTCATATAATTTAAAGTATAATATATATGAAAGTTAATCAGGAGTGGTTTCCATGAACCCAAGAAGTTTGTTTTTTTAGAAAATATAATCCGAAGATTACTCAAACACTACTTTACGAAGGCCTTGTTTAAATTTACTTAAAGATGAAACTTCCCTTAAGGACTTATCTAATTTATTCTAATCGTCTATAGCAAAATTTGTAGACGTCCACAAGCCTATTAGCTGCTGTTTTCCGCATATTGCTATCCAATCTATTGTTATAGTTATGATAGACCTTATTAGAATTAATTTCAAAATTATGAGTGAACAGCTTGTTTAGACACTTAAGCTATAGCCCGATTATCAGCACGTCTGTGCCTGAGAGGCTTCCACTTAAGCTTTTGTAAAGCCTCCGTTCCTGACGAACGATGAGGTAGATCTAAAATTATGCGTGCTGCTTTATTATGGAGAACTTGAAGTTGAGTCATAAGAACAGAATTACCCCAATCATTACGGAAGCTCTGGGGAGACCACAGGTAGCCCAAGCTATGGTTCTGAATATATAGAGAGAGAATGTATGGCAGATCAAAAAATGTCTTTAAAATAGAATAAATTTCATATTTTATTGTTTCTTTACCGGTATATCAATGTTTTATTGCATTTATTGTGGTTTCCTTACGGTTTGGTTGCGTTTTAAGGTGATTTTAGGAAATTTTATCTCCTCTCTAAAGACGAATTTTTTGATCTGCCATACATTCTCTCTATATATATTCAGAACCATAGCTTGGGCTACCTGTGGAGAGACTTCACACTTCACACTTCACACTTCACCACAGGTAGTCCTTTTTAGATAACAGTGATATTAAGGGAGATATAATTATTGGAACCGTTTTTATTCTATTTGACACCGAGATAGTGTGCTAACTAATAACATGCCCGGAAATAGAACAAACCAAGCTTCTTATTTATCTTGGTGGTTATGTGATCAATATGATCTTCCCATCTTACGGTTATTGTTGATAACAACCCCTAGATAACTAAATGAGATTACTGCTTCTAAAGCATTGTTGTCAACGGGAAAAATATAACCCACCTTACTTAAGCGATTATTATGCGACCAATTGAAAATTCCCCGGGATTGGCCGCTTAATTGAGCTTCTGCTTTGGAAATGTGCTAAGAAAAGAGTAAGACTTAGGCAACGGGTTCATGTTATAATAAAATTAGAAGCTTTTCTTTGTAAAAGTACAGTTTTGTTTGGGTTTTTTTAAAGATCATTTTCCGTATTTCCATCTTACGTCATCATCTATTTTAGGGCTTGTAAATGCCCCACGGGCAGATCATCTTCAGACTAAACTGTCAGACGTATAACAGAAAAGTCAATACAACTTCTTAAGAACAGCTTTTGATAGGACGTAAAACCCAAATTCTATGTTGATATAATTATACCAAAAGGGTTTAACATGACGTTAGGAGAAGTTTGCGGAGAATATTTGCTTACAACTTCCTTGGTAAATTGTCTCGATCCAAGCGTCGGTTTTCAATAAACTGATACGGTTAACACCTGTTTAGAGTAGGCTCAGAATTATACAACTTACATTCTACTTAAAAACCCTGGAATAGTGTTTGAGGGATATGATCATGAGAAGCGAGGAATATAGAATTCTTTACCTTGGGCGTCAATGTTTTCCCATTTCAGACCACGTGTCATTCTCTTGAGAATATGATTCTTTGTTTGAGTTGTATCCATGTGCGTGTGTCTTCTCATGCGCGACCGTTAAACAAAGAAATGATATTCTAGGGAATGACACGTGGTCTGAAATTGGAAAACATTATGCCCAAGGTATAGAGAAGTATGAAATCTGCAATTCTTAAAATATAACATTTATACATCTTCCTGGAGAGTGTGTGTGAGATAGAGAAGACAAACAAGCTGTATTGTCAGTTGATCGAGACGATTAGTCGTGAGGAACCCCAGCAGGATATCGCAGATGTCAGGCAATATGGTAGTGAACTGGCGCAGAAAAACCTGTAGTAGTAAAAACAATGACTCAACGCTTTATTTCAAGATGATAGAGCGGTTACTGAGTGAGAAAACGTACGGTACTGACTTACAGTACTTACACGGTACGGCATGCTGTAACATAGAAATGGCTTCCCATAAGAATGGTCATCGTATGAGAGAGAAATTAAACATAAGGTACTGACTTACAGCACGTACACGGTACGACATGCCGTAACATTGGAATGGCATCACAAAAGGAAAAGAAATAAGGTTATCAAAATGTTTAAAAACAAAGTCAAGCATCATATTTATGAAACTCTTTTTTTCCATTTCCTCAGTTAAATTCGGGTCGCGGTAAAACGCGGAAACTGAAACGGCGGAAAGCGGAAATTCGATAAATTTCTTTTTTTATATTTCAATTTCGTACAAGAATCAACATGAATTGAAATTCAATACATTTTATAATACTCAAATTTTCGTAAGAGAATCAAAATGGATTTTTGAAACTTCAGAAATACTCGTGTTTTACGATAAAGAATCGAAAACAGTCAGATCATCAGTCAGTGCCGGCATATAGAATAAACCCGCGTACAGCGCCTATCATTTAATAATCTTAAAATCCCTAGAAATGTTTAAAGTGTCCGGTTTAATTTCATAGATATGTTTTCGATTCTTTATCGTAAAACATGAGTATTTCTGAAGTTTCAAAAATCCATGTTGATTCTCATACGAAAATTTGAGTATTATAAAATTTATTGAATTTCAATTCATGTTGATTCTTGTACGAAATTGAAGTATAATGAAATGTATCGAATTTCCGCTTTCCGCTTTCCGCTTTCCGCCGTTTCAGTTTCCGCTTTCTACCGTTTCAGTTTCCGCGTTTTACCGCGACCCGTTAAATTCAAGCTTTTATGCACTCATGTTTCCGTTCCAGGAGCAGACACTGTCTGAGATTAAGCATCAAGTTTTTTCTTCCCGCAAATGACAGACATGAATACATTTTCGTTTCCCTGCATCTCACTTTACCTTTTGAAAACATTCTCATCAAAGACAAATATCCTTTCATTTATCTGCAATTTGAAGATTTTTAGATTCTTTTTTGCTAATTCTGAAGAATCAGTTCTGTGCTTGTTGGCCGCAAACTAAACAAGATACTAAATCTAACATATATTACTGAAAATGTCAAATATCTTTTTTGCTAACCTGTCGCTTGAGACTGCAAGAGTTTTAATTTTTCATCAAGACGAGAATTTTATTCACTTATTTGAAGATAACCAAAAACTGTATGAATGTCAATGTTATGTCTGGATGTCTGGCATTGGCTAGTGATCCTGACGTTCCCTTCTGTCACCTGAAAGGATTGTTAAATTAGAACTTAAATCGCACTTTGACCATATAGGTATTATTTCCTCTCCTTGATAAAAAAACGTTTAAGAGTAATATGGGATAAGAAATCTTGAACAATTGAGCGGAAATCTTATTGAATTAGCTCCAACTTTTTTCCCAAAACATTGTCACTAACGAATCCAGAGATATTTCACACAAAGTGAAATGCTCCTTATAAGCTTGGATATGTAAAATATAGATAGATTTAAAGCATTAAAGCGAACACTGTCGACAAGTGCTTCTCAGATCAAATACTTCCTGTTTTATTGTGCCGCTAAATTTCGCTATGAATTAGCAATGAACTAGCATCTACTATATCAGTTCACTATTAGTTCAAAGTCTTGACTTCCCCTTCCAAATTTCTAGAAAAAAATTCTTAGTTCGAAGTTTTTCTCCCTTCTCAAACTTTATCAATAAAGAAAGGAATAATATTCATCTACAATTTTAGCCTGAAATGATAAAAACTTTGCTACATATCTAATTCATGTTCAATGTAGGTTGTTCTCAAAATGTTTGCAGGTGGTTTGACCACACTGAGTTAATGGAGTGGAATCCATTCCACTCCATTAATTATGGTTTGACCGAGCCAGAATTAAAAAAAAGCGAACGCGACTATGAGAAAAATACGCCAAATTTATGAATTCATACGTTTTCATCTATAGTTCTTTTTCTAAATCTTAATTTTCCAACAAGGGTATATAGTTAATAAATGCGCAGTTTGCTTACGGCTAGAGCTGTCTGATAAGTTTCCTTCTTGGTATGTAAAATTGCGCGTCGATAGTTTCGTTTTTTATGACTCGTTCACCTTTAATTCAAACAATCTTCTGCCATTCTATGAGATATTATTATATATTTTGTTATTAGTTTTGTATTTATACTTTAATCTTGGAAATTTACGCATCTTCTGATGATAGCCCAAACACATCGAGCAGCTGAATATATATAATCTGCGACTAGAGCTCGTAGGATTTCCTATTCCATAATTGCGCATGAATCTATATGTTTATATTTCTTTATTACTTCCTGGACGGAAGAGTTTTGTATTTCATTTCGGGTTTTTTTGGGATATTATAATTCTATCGTGGCGGCTCGCGGCTGTAAGGGACGTTCAGGAACAACACGGCTTCTTGAAGAATACACCTTTGATAGAACTTTCGAACGCTGCAGTAGCCTCCGATGATGTGGGTTGAGCGCTAAAAACACACATGGGCTGATCGCGCTGTTGATATTCGCTAAAAATATTCTCCAAAATCGGAGGTTGCAGGGAACTGAGCGAAAAATGACATGAGCAAAAAAATACATACCCCAACAAAGAGAAAAAGCGATAGAAATAGCGACAAGGGTATAAACAGTTTTCTTGCTTGCCTTTCTGAAGCTAGTCTTAAAAGTTAGTCCTGATTGAGATGTGAAGATTTCTTCGCGGGTCGCGGGTTTTTGTCTCTTTCTGAGATTAATAATGATCGCAAGGTAAAGGAAACAAGTTAGAACTAAAGGAATAAGATAGAACACCACCAGTAAGACAGTATAGTAGATATTACGGATTAAAATATAGTTGGAAAACTGATTCGCAAAACTTGCGCTACAAGTATAATCGTTGTTCGACTTTAACTTGAGGGTTAGCACGGAGAAGTACGGTGAACGGGCTAGGAATGCTGTAACCCAGATCGTAACAACTGCTATTTTTCCATGGCGTGTTTTGGTTGTAGTAGATCGCCTCTTCAACGGATATAAAACCGCTAAAAATCGATCAATTGCGAGAGCTAAGAGTGTTAATATCGATGCAGTAACTGATACATGATAGATATATGGTACCATCTTGCAAAGGATTGATCCTAAAGTTCCTCCAACAACCCATCGCGTGGATCTTAAAGCATATCTCACAACCATCCTTGGGAGGTATATTAAAGTTATAATAAGATCAGCAGCACAGATATTAGTGATATATAATGTGATTGTTTGGGTGGCGTCTTTGTAAACAGCTATGATTACGGCGATGTTCCCAATCAACGACACTATGATGATGAAACTATAAACTAAGGCTTTGAAGATTGCAAGGGCCTGCGAGTCAACCGCGGAACAGTCTGCATTGCTTCTTGATACTGTATAGTTGAGCATTCCCGTTGAGTTTGTCATGTTAACTCATAAACCAAGACGGCCGATAAAATTATCACTAGGAAACTAACAATTCAGAAATATGTGATTCCAAGTTGTTGAAACTGATTGGAAATTGTTTTTCAACCTTTAAGACCAATGAATACCGACTCGGACACTAGAATTTCCCACAGATGAATTATAAAAAAAAAGGCGCTAAAAATCCAGTGAGATTCCAAGTTGGTGAAAACTCAAAATTATTCTTTTAAGACCAAGGAATATACAGAGGAGGATTATCACAGAAGAATTATCACTCAAAAAGGCCTTAAAACTCCAGTCAGATTCCAAGTTGGTGAAAATTGAAAGTAGTTTTGATCCTCTATAAGACGAATGATCCTTCTTTTTTCCAGTTCAGTTCTTGGCCAGCTGGTTTTTTCCTCTCTTTCTTATAACGGAAAGTCTTACATCTAACTTCGCCGTTTACCGATGTTGAACACAGCAGACGTTTAGCGATATTAGTAATGTCTTGCCGAAAGCATGTATTTATATTTAACCACGTCAAAGACTTATAATTTTGACAGACGGAAACATTTGACCTTCAAATTGATAAAGATGAATATTGAAAAGGAAAGTCGTAGTTGAATCGGTGAAAATTGTGACAAGAACCGAGAGTTTACACCTAATATCCCCTTTTGGCATGCGCGTGATGTTTTCCATTTAAAGTGCCTATCACCTCTGACGGCTTAGTTTGAAAATCACTTCTACATGTGATACGATGGCACAGTTTTACAGGATATGAATTTCTCATCAAAATTTAAAATTTAAAATTTAAAATTTAAAAATTGCAAATCAGATGACATCGACCCAGGATTCGTTTAAAATACGAAATTACTGTCAAGGAAGGTAATGCAGCTTTCAATTAATAAGGCGATGTTACACGAGACGATTCGCAACGACAATTTTTCGCGATACGTCGTTGCGCGAAAGGTTTATACCATGTAACGGAACCATTTTTTTTTTTTGCGTAATTCGACTTCAGGCAACACGTTGCGAGATGGTGATCTGAAGTCAAAACCTCGCAACTCAAAATGCCGAATTTTTCGCAGCGTTACGCGAAAAATCGTCGTTGCAAATCGTCTCGTGTAACATCGCCTTAAATGATTTTTATTACCAAAATATATATTGTAGTAGAGTTTTGGTGAGTTTACTTGAGAGTCACTGGTAGTAAAACACACAAGAAAAGAGGGCAAATACCTTGGTTGACACTATGTCATTTGCATTTTTAAATTTTAAACCTTTATCAATAAAGATTTGGATAAGCATTTTATAAGAAAGACTAGACGCTCTTGGAGCGTTCACTGGGTTGCCTGTGCGAGAGCTCGCCCACTCACCAATCCTATATACTCTATTATTTCTTACCAAAGTGTTCCTTTTGGGTTCAAAGTCCCCCTTTATTAAAAACATTTTAAATTCTAGTAAGACATTAGTGTTGCGTTACTGACTTGTCAACGCATATTATATTTCTACTTGACCTACTAGAGTACCTTTCAAGACTAGCTGATGAAATAAACATATCTATTTCAGTATCGAAACTGTTCGCTGCAAAACAAACTTTTTATCAATGTAAATACTCTTAGCCAAAATGTGTTTAACTGGTAATTTGTTTTTCCCTCAGTTTTTGTTTTCTGTATCTTCATAAATGGAAATATTCAACAAGGAGTCTTGGCAGTTCGCTTTCTTGTAGATCACTATCAGCTCGTCTGACTTCTACAAGTTCTTGGAGTCAGCTTTCATCAAAGCTTTGTTTGTCACTCGTTTTGTAGTTTGTCTCTCGTTCTGTAGTTTGTCTCAGTATATTTTTTTGTATCTGAGATCTGGTAAGATCTAGTTTGATCATAGCTAGGTAGTTTATAGATTCTCTTAGTCTATTTTGACAAGTTTGTCTAGTTCTACGATTCTCATACCGTAGTTTGCTCATAGATTCTCAAAGATAGCTCATAGATTCTCAGACTTCTCTCTTTGAGTATGTGGACCAACCCGTTCCAAAATCGCTCAATAACATCTTTTAGTGTGTGTCTACCACGTACGGCGTGTGTGTTTGTAAGTAGTTTAAGCGTAGCGTTAAAAAACCTAAAGACAATAGTACGCAGCATGCCTACAGACAAACTAGTACTTCACGAACCCTGAACGAATGACTCAACACTAAAAACTATAAATACATCGTCCTCGATGTCGTGTGGCAACTTCATTGGACATTGGATATTGTTTACAAGTTCTCGACCAATCATGACGTGTGAAATTATGGTCTACCTGACGCCCGAAAAACGGATCTCATTTTAAGACTGGTTTGCTACCATAGCAACCCAGTAATATGCGCGAAAAGTTTTGGACGTTTCCATGACATCCTGTCATCATTTTCAACAACATTTTATTATAATAGCGCGAATTTATGTTAACAAAAGTAATATATTTGCATAATCAAACAAATAGTTTGGCTTTGACAGAGTCTGATTGGACGTTTAGGGTTGGTTTCAATTCCCTGATTAGCAACATCTCGTGTATTAAACAGTCAAACTTTAAACCTTTATATCTCTGAAATGAGAAGTCCATATCCTGCGGTAAAACTGTGCCATCGTATATCATACCCTACATGTAGAAGTGAATTTCAAACTAAACCGTCAGAGTTGATAGGCACTTTAAGATCTCGTGTCATTCTCTAGAGTATCATTTCTTTGTTTAACGGTTGCGCACGAGCTATAGTCTACTACTTAGCCGCTGTTAGGGCCATCGCTAGGAATAGAACGAATAGATGACCTTAATAGTAGCTGCGTAGAGAAGACAATAATATGGATACGACTCAAACAAAGAATCTTATTCTCAAGAGAATGACGGTGTGATCTGCAATGGGAAAACATTACACCCAAGGTGAAGAGGTCTATTTTCATCAGAAGCAGGAAATATCTGATCAGACTTTGCCTTATTTTACTATGACATCACAAAAATATCATGCGCATACTCCCATGCACGGGCAACATACTAGTTATACAATGGTTTCAAGTGGCATACCGTAGAATATCCCACGAGTCACTTGTAGTTTCTAGTATACACACGAGCCTTTAGGCGAGAGAAAATACAAGTGACGAGTGGGATATCCATGGTATGCCACGAGAAACCATTGTATAACCATTTTATCCCACACCATAAAAAATACAAATGCGTAGATTCAACGCACAGTGCATGATGGGAAGGACGAGTGAGATACCGACGAATATACAATGGCTTTCCTGCTATCTGAATGGCTGTATTTTCTATGGTGTTGGATAAAATACTATACAATCTCTTCTCTTCTCTTCTCTTCTCTTCTCTTCTCTTCTCTTCTCTTCTCTTCTCTTCTCTTCTCTTCTCTTCTCTTCTCTTCTCTTCTCTTCTCTTCTCTTCTCTTCCCTTCTCTTCTCTTCTCTTCTTTTCTCTTCTCTTCTCTTCGCCTAAAACTATTAAAACAAAAGAAGGCAGTCGGAATTCAATTTAAAGCCACAAGGCTGTCAATGTTTGTCAAAATCAACAGAACTTGGTGTTTAAATAGTGCTAAGCTAGCAAACTTTGTCAGTTGCTATAGCTACCTCTAAGTCGTTGTAAGAATTGATACTTATGTTTCCTACTTAGACAATATCGAATTAACCAATCACTGTTGCAGCGGTTTTCGCAGTGGAATTTAAAATCTTGTCCAACTAACAACTACGCAGTATCTGTTTTAAAGAGTACTACAAGGCAATTTTATTTTATTTATTTTCCCAAGTGAGGCTGTAATGGTTCTTATATATTTGGTATCTAGTGAGACAGGTTAAGGCTGAGTAGCTAGTTCTTAACGGGCTCTTATTTACGTGAAGGTCTTATATTCAGATTTTTTTTTTTTTTTAATAATATTTAAACAGGTTGCGCAATTCAGCATAGCTGGTTTAAATGGGGACCTGTATAACTAAATCTAATAACAATACAACAACATTAAATACAAAAACATCAATACTGACTCCAACCGTATTTTTTATATCTATCCAAATTCCATAATAAAAACGTGAGCGTTACATACCGAGAAGGAGGCTAGATGTGATCCTCATGAAGTATTCATCTGGTTTATATCCGTGATCAATACAACCCGATGAATAACAGAAGACCGTTGGTTAGGTATGCAATAACTGACATTGTATTTCCCTGATGATCCTAGCTTAGAACGTATTTTGTACATGTTTGTTAAGGCTTTATACTTCACATCAAGAACCAGTCTCATCTGTCAGTCTGAGCTGGTTCTTGGTTAATTGGTGCCGGATTAATTGGCTAAATTGCAGTCTGGTGGTTTTTAATCCACTGGTTCTTTCATGCGGGTTTTTACTAATTTACGGTATTCTTGCTAATTATTTTTAGCTTGTTGGGAGATAGCAACGGTTAAGCCTAGTTTTCACTAGCGACGCAATCACAAGTGCAAGCACAAACGCAAGCACTAGTTTCAAACTTTGATAATTGAATTGTTTCATCCCTGCGCTTGTGCTTGCGTCGTAGTGAAAACCAGGGAAATCGAAACCATTGTCTGTAAAAAGCCCCCCACTAAGAAAACGTTTTATACCGTATATTACAACCGAATTTGAATGAAGCTTACTTTCGCGTTGTCCAGGCGTATTTTACGGCTGCAGGAATACATTTTCTTGCAAGAACATTGTCATATAAAAATAATAAATATCAAATAAGAATTCATTATTTTTGCAAAACAGATGTAATTATTTCACTGTTTTGAAGGCATAGACTGACACTTTTGATATTATCTTGTTGGTATATACTAAAACAGTTATATTCTCGTCAATCTAGGGGACTTTGTAAACAAAATGAAAAAAATATATTTCTAATTAATTCCTATTAAATCCTAATAATGTTTTGAAATATTTTTCATATGACGTTCTTGCAATTAGGAGCATATTTACCTTCAACCTGTTTATCTTATAATACTATATATTTTGTACACAATATTTCAAATATAATTATTTTAAAGAGCGTTTGAACAATTTTGCAGAAAGCGCCATATAAATTTTATCTTTTTTTTATAGTATAGTCTAGATTAAAGAAGAGACATGTTCTCTGTTACTCCGAGTTTCATGCTTGCGCACTCATCAGACAGACTTTAATCTGTCTGATGATATCGTTTATATATATATATATATATATATATATATATTTATATATAACCATATATATTTTTAAAACATTAAAGAACCCAAAATTCAAGAAATCTAGGTTTTGGATTCGTTATTCAATTTGAAATATGCATAAGGTTTTATGGGATAGCCAAGTGGAAATTTCCAGCAAATAGCTCGTGAATTTTCTGTGTGTCTTGCAGGATCTTCAATGAACTCTTTTATCCATTTTTCCTGTTTGTATCGTGGGGGAATAGTTGATGTCAAATTCTGAACAATTGAGGACCAAACTCGATTGGCGTTTTCATCGTTTCGAGGGTAATCTCCGTGATTTGTGTTAAGACTGTTGACAGGGATAAACAGGTGGCTTTGTCCACGAAACTTTAGTTCAGAGGCAGCAATAACATATCTCTGGCTGTGCCACCAGTTTGTTTTGTCGTATTTTGTAGGATAAGGAAGGATGTGTTCGACAGCGTCTTTGTGCATAGCGTTCATACTCGCATCAAAGTGAATTATAGGGACGAAAATAGAAGATGAATTAAAATAGTCTCTCTTGCATATTGTTTTAATCTTTTTAATCATGATATCAGAGCTGTGATGAATCAAGTAGTTTGGGACACCAATAGCTGGTTTGTAGTCGAGCAGGAACTTCTCGAACGAACGCATCGGGGAAACTGATCGCATCGACGACGAAGTGTGCGCTTCGTTGTACCTCAATTCTAAATCATCATCCATGAAAATAAAATAAAGATATTCATAATTTCTTGTTTTGGATGTAGAATATAATAAATTTCTTCCTGCAGACCAAGAAATTCTATCTACATCGGCTGGACGGGAGTGATATTCAATGTGTGAAAAGAAAGTTCTGTTCTTATCTTCGCACGGCTTCTTGAAGCTTAGCACCATCACATCACATCTACAACGCTGGGCATCTCCTATGTGTTGCTTATTAAGAAGCTTTGCGGGAAGGCATTGTTCAGTTTGAATAAGATAGACAAACTCCTTGAATCTTTTGGATACAGTCGGCTTGAAAAGCTGCATTCCAAGCCTCGACCTCTGTGTACGTACATGCCTAGTTTCTTGATCTTCTTTCTCGCTAAAGCGTTCTTCACAAGACAAAGAAATGCATTTTGTTTTGTGGTGCACCAGTACGACATTATTCCACAATAGCACCACTATTGCGGCTATGGTTCCCAAGATGAGGAATCTTCGCCTAGTCTTCATTTCGATATAAGCCTAAAATCCCCAACAAACAAAGAGTGACTGTCATGTACTGCCGACATCTACTGCAGTATCAAATTATCACAGATCTGGTGACATTTCATATCATTTGGTGCTGACATTTTTTGAAGTTTATCAACTGAAGATAATGTCTTGTTTCAAATTCAGTTGTTGCCTTGTAAGTCATACATGTATATTAGGGCCTCTAAGGATAACAGTTTTTAATGCAATATATTACTGATTGAGCAACCCGTATTGAAATAAATCAAATCAATTTTACAATGATTTTACAAAAACTGAATATATTTATCCGATTTTTCACGCTCTTTCAAGACTAGTAACACATTATTAATTAGTCTATCATATTACTTACCATAAGTTCACAGTCAGATATGGTATATAGCAATCGGCAACTCCTTCAACATTAAGTTGAGAAACAAGAGCCTATTCGAAGCTGTTCTGGATTATAATGGATGGATATTTGTCACTTCAGATTTTTGATTAAAGTTATGGCACAGTGTTGAAACAATAGGAAAGTTTTTTTGATCCACTCGCGTATCCAAGGCAACACATGCAACAGTAGTCCCTTACTGTGGGAGTCCCTACTCAGCGTCTGCGTGCAGATGACTTATGAGTTTAATAATGTATTAGACACACTCATATCATCTTCATCACGCAATTCAAGCACGCAATTCAAGCACGCAATGTGAAGACAGATGGGAAGATATTTAATAACTAAATTTGTCCCTCAAATTCTAAATTCCAAAAATGTGTTTAACAAGACTCAATGTTTGGTCACACTCCACCCTAAAGTCAGCTTACAGGCCCATAACGTGTTTTCAGAACCTGGGGGGTTTCGTCCATGAATAGTAATTATGAGTAAATCAACATTTCACTATCACATCAATCCTTAAAAGACGCAAAAAATCCCCAAGTGGGGAGGATTAGTGTGAAATGTTGAAGAAGCTGTCGGTGAGAAGAGCGACGGCAAATTTTCAAACGGCTCAAAACCTCTAAAATAGCGATTTTATGCCAACATTCCAATACCAAATTGTTCCTCAACTACCAAACAACAATCGTAGAGAGTTTTTTCAAAATAACATAGCAATATTAAGTCCTCAGTAAAGCATCTTTTCAAACCACATGAAATTCAAATCGTTCTCTCGTCCACTAACCCTTGGCTTGGGCTACCTGTGGTCGGTCGAGTGAATGTTTGGCCGGCGATGAAAACAAATTCTGAAAGTCTGCACTCTTTTTAAATCTGTCGTAATGTAATTTATCTTTTATTTATCATTTATTTATTATGATGTTTTTGTACCCAGTCTAGACCAGAATGCACCCGCCCCGTTTGCAATCTGTCGAGGTCTACCCCGTTACGTTCATTCTCGTACCCACAACCTTCTCAGCTTTCTAACGAAAGATCGTAGGCTCTGGGCAACCCTATAAATATATCAAATTTCATTGGTCGAGCTCTGATTGGTTAATAGGATAAACAAACATACCAGCGGAAACCAAGCAAGCCAAATCGACTAGTACGGTTATATATCTTCGAATATTGAATCAAATCCTATTTCCATTCGTCGAACATATAAACTTTTGCAAACAGAAGTCGTAAACAAGCCGTTAGAAAGATCGAGCCAGCATTTTATAGTCAGCGATCATGAGATAGAGCATGCGCTCTGACGACTTGGTCGCAAGATTCTGGCTTCCGGTCAGTAGGGTTTCCCAGAGCCTACGATTTGGCTAATGAGTAGGATCTGGGAACGAGAATGCGTTAAGTTTTTTCAGGCGTTTTTTCATTAGTATTAGAGCTGCATTCGGAATTTTTATTTTTTTTCTCACAATGCATTATTCTGTCCTACTCAGAAAAAGCCACTGAATGTACTAAAATGACAGACTGACTGGATAACGCCCTCCCTCATAATTCCACTGGGGGGGGATTTATTATGCTTGAATTTTTCTAAAACAATCAAATTAAAAACCATTTTTCTTACGAGAACCTTTGAGTTTTCGTTAGAAAGCCGAGAAGGGTCTGGGTAAAAGAATGAATAACAAAAATTATTCCACAAAAAAATTTATTCGCTGATTGGCTTATTTCGTACGGCTCAGTGGATTAGGAACAACGTCATAACCTTCGCAAGTAACTTTCGCTTTTACGTTTTTGGAATTCCTGTGTAGACAATGAGGAGGAGGACTGGAAAGGATAAGACACAGGGATCCCATTGTAGTATTACGAAAAGTGAAAAACAAAAGTACGTGACTGCATGCTACGTGGCATGTCCGTGCATTTTGGATATACGATAATCTCTCGTGCTGTGATTGGTTTAAATGATGTCGTCAATGTTCCGTACCGTAGCAGAATGATCGACTCAGACAACAAAGATCGAACCTTATCAGTGCAATAGTTTTTAATTTTTAGGGATGAAACTCTTTTTTCGCCAAACAGCGAATTTTTTCAAAAGTCACAACACAACTGAGAATTACAATAATCTTTTTTTTGTATTGTCGTAAACAAGTAAGCTTAAGAAGTCATGTAAAATATATTCATATTTAGTTGTTTTGTTGGTTTTTTTTTTTTGCCTCTTTTTCTTTTGCTATAATTTTTATACTAAACGCTTAAAAGATAACAAGAAAGTTCTATGAAAATTTCGATTTTTTTACATAATTTTAAGGGGGAAATCGAAAAAGGAGAAAATTTATTCAAAAAACTTATCTTTCCTTGGATCATTGTCAAACAAGGCCTAATCACGAACCTTAGCCTCAAGTAATAATGATTCTTTTGAGTATTTTCACCTGTCCAAAAACTGCTAGTGAAAAAAAACACATCCATCGTTTCACGAAACGTTCATTCCTCGTGCTAGAACCATTCTCAATGGTAATAACAATAATTTGACCGTTTTGAGCATTGGAATAATACGTTTTTGCTACATTATTGGAGGCGAAACTTAAATTTAAAAATTCACTAAGGCCTTTACAGCGTTGCTATGGAGACAAAAGAGCATTCGGACTCGTTGTCAATGTGCCAAGTTTTTACTTTCAATTCTTAAATATTCTTTCTTCTTTCTTTCTTCTTTCTTTCTTAATTTCCTTCCTTCTTTCTTTCTTTCTTCCTTTCTTTCTTTTAACACACTGACAAACCATTGATTAAGAATTTTTCCCACACTCTTTTTTCTTCCATAAAATTATACTCAGAGCACAAACCAAACAGTACTCAGTGACCAAGATCCTTTGCGAGGACCCTAGAGCTACAAAAAAATGAATATAGTAATATATGTATGTATGTTATCTTAGTTAAGCCTAATGCGATATATCATGTCAATCATGATCTAACTAATCCTTTACTCTTCAACTGAAAGCGCTCCAAGGAATAGAGAAACTAAGTCAGCCTCGGTGAAAGAAAAAAACGTCCTTTTTGAGAATCCGTTGAGACTTGTTGGATGGTACATTTTACTAAACTCGCCTCCGTCTTCTTGGCCTAGCTATGTTTTGGTTAATTCTAAAGAAACAATGTTTACAGGTTTTGGAGTTTTTGTTGTATAAAGCTATGGTTGTCGCGAAGTGAGCTAGCTAGCGCCTATTCCGTTATAGGTTGCATGGTTATTTCATCGATGGGTATATCATGTTCTAGTAGTGTGACACTAGCAAAAGACAACCCAGTTTCATCAACACCGTCTACAAATGGCTCCATTTCAACCAACACTACTACCGCAAGTAAAACCATCCAGTCAGCATCTGTGTAAGTACTATAAAATCTACCCTTTTAAACACGTTTAAACTAGAATAATTTTACCGGGTTTATTTGAGTGAATGCTCTTTCGATAAAATCAGACTCATCGGCAAAGATTCTAAATAGATTCAAGATCACGAAAGGTTCGAAAAAGGAACTGCTTTTTTCATCAAAAAATGTTATTTTTAGTATAGCTTTTTAATCTTTTTTTTTTATTTTTGTACATAACAGGAAGTAGGAATATTTTCTCAATGTTCACCCGGTTTTTTATGCGTTTTTTATCAACCATTATTCCCATTTGCTTGACGACTTATTCTGCTTTAAATTTACATTTTAAGCGAGCAGTGTAAGCTTGCATTTGTTCTATTTGGATTCGAATTTGCAGAGGCTCCCAAAAATATCAAAAATTTCAGCTAAAGATCATTAACGACACTATATAAGCTTAATTTCTCATTTCTGTTTAAAAAAAGATTCGAGAGGAATTGTTCAACGAGTACAAACCGCCCGTGGTCAGTAATTTCGCTTTAGGAAAAAAATCAGCGAAAAAACAATATTTGACTTTCTGGTGCGAATACTCAATCCTAACGTAAAATATTCACGTCGAAAATTTATTCTCTAAAAAGAATAGAGCGGAATAAAACCTTGAAGAAGAATTTCTTCAACATTGTTTAAATCTTAAAGAACTGAATTCAATGGGTTCTATATTCGTCCTTTTATGTTTTGTTTTCAAGGTGCAAGCGCTTTGAACAAATTTGACTCAACAACTTGCCAACATAAATATTCAATGTATTTCAGATATTTTAAAATGTCATAACTTCTCTACCAACGGAAGTCAATTTTGTAATACAATTCAATATCGAAAGGTCATCTTGGAAAAAATTCAGCAAAAACTCCAAATATGATCATTCATTTCTCATACGAATACTGAGAAGAGTGAAATGTTTTTGCCAACTTGGACAATTGAATCCATTGTAGACATTGAATGCGACTTCGAATTTCCTACGAAATTCTCTCGTTTTTAGGATTCCTCGTAAAGTCAGATAGTCTTAATTCCTAAACATCAGAATATTGAGTAATTAAAATCATTATTCACTCGACTTATTGGAATATCTTGCTGAATAGTGAGCTCTTTTTCCGATTCTGGAGAAGAAATCTCCACGTACTCGTCAGAAAATATAAGTATATTTACTTTATAATCATTTCCATCGAAGATAGAAAAGTCCTACAAAAAATGACTAATTACACCAGTCGAAAGAAAAAAAAATACTTAGAAAGCTATGAGTAAGGTCACGAAAATCTGCGACAACCTTTTTTCATTAGAAAGAATACTTTTTTCCCCCAAATCGTCAGAAAAATTCTATTGTTTTACGAGCTGACAAGTATTACACGGATTCGTCTGTTACCTTAGCAACGATGAAAGTTACCAGCCATATTTTAGATTATAATCGTTTTCAACTTGTTTTGACTTGATAAAGACTTAAGAAAACCATTTCTGACAAATATATTGGGAAATACCTTCCGTTAGTATTGCTCGGGGGAGAGAAATTCTGAATAAAATGAAGAGCGTTGAAGTTTTGGCAGACAGGTGTCCGTTTTGAGACAATACATATGAAGAAAATTGCCCTTTTCCCGATAGGAAAAACGAGTTTAAAAAATCTAAAAACCAAGGCATAAGAATGACCAAATTTATCAATATCCTTTTTTCTTTCATTTCTAAAAAAACTCTAAGCTTATATTTTGTTTTGGTCTTACTACAAGTACTTTATAAGAAGAATTCATAATGGATTCACAAAGAAGACAAAATAAAAACACAATACAACATAATCATACTAAGACAGCGCTCCATAATGAGCAATATTACATGAGGTAGTTACCTAGGAAACGATATCATATATACGAGTTCATAAGTAAGGAACTTGCTATCATTTTGAGGTAACGGTAATGAAAATTAGAAGTATATATAGGCGGAAATATAAAGTTCTAAAGGCAGGCGCTGTTCGAAGGAACCAGCAAGGAAACTAAGTTCCTTGAAAATGGTTTCGACATTATTGCCTGAGGCATAAGATTAGAACATTTTCAGCCAATTAGGAATAGAGATCATTTCAAATCACCTAGAACTTAATCGCTACATAGTTAAGGATTTGCCGGCTTGCTGCAGTGAAGTTGGTTTCGAACATCACAATATTGGAAGCACAATGTAAGCCAGGCAGCTAGGGGATAAAAAGTTGGGAAAACCCTTGGCACGCTAACTCACAGATCGAACCCTGAAACAACCCGGCTCTGGGCTGATCTAACGGTCAGGGCACGGCTAACTCACAGATTGAACCCTGAAACAACCCCTGGGCTGATCTAAGTCAGGGCATGGCTAACTCACAGATCGAACCCTGAAACAACCCCGGGCTGATCTAAGTCAGGACACGGCTAACTCACAGATCAAATTAGATATTTTAGTGTGTTTGGTTTTGCGGAAATGGAAAAACAGGAGAAACCGGATCTTAAGAAATATTGAGTCGTTTTCACAACTGTTTTTGCTTCTGATGAAGAACCTTTCTACTCAGTTGTGTCATGAAGATGAATACGTCGCGTCAAGAAAAAACTATACATCAACTCACACATTGTTTTGCCATTTCCAGCGATTCAGTTCTCGCAGGAACCATAACAAAATCCAGTCAATATGAACTTTTGACATAAAGTCATACTTCCCAAATATCTTTGTTACAATTTCCTGAAGTTTATGACTTGTAACTTTATCCTATTGTTTCAATCCTGTATATTCTTTCGTTTTGTTTTATAATTTATAAAAGTCGGCCTAGCGATTGCCATTAAGTTGAGTAAGCAGAATGGAAAGATGAATTGATTGTGTTGACTTTTAAGGAATTGGTATAAGTAGATGTTGAAGAGTGATTCTTATTTATTTGCTTCGTCCATAAACAGTTTGGACATTTTCAAATATCGTGTTATACTCATCATTCGAATTAAATTTGAGGTGTTTGTAGAACAGAAAAGAAAGTAAAATTTGCTCGAAAATGACTTTTGAAGAAGAACGAAGAGAAGCATCTGAAAAATATTTTGATTAAAAAAAAAGAAAGAAAATCAGTTGAGAAGGAAGAAGACGGAGAGAGAAGGAATGAAAGAGAACTGAGAGAAGAGAAGAGAAGAGAAGAGAAGAGAAGAGAAGAGAAGAGAAGAGAAGAGAAGAGAAGAGAAGAGAAGAGAAGAGAAGAGAAGAGAAGAGAAGAGAAGAGAAGAGAAGAGAAGAGAAGAGAAGAGAAGAGAAGAGAAGAGAAGAGTAGTATTTGCTTTTAAATCAGTTATAAGCATACAATCGTAGTTACGTAGTTTTCTCTTTGCACGAGTACTTTATATATTCAGTCTTTTATAATCATTCTTTTCTTTTATTTCTCATTTCTTTCTTATTTAGATTTCATCATATTTCATTTCAACGACAGTTTTTATTTTATTCGGCTTTATTTGTTCTCTTAATTACTTTTCGTTTGTTTTTTTATTTCCCTATCTCTATTGCAGTTTCTTTCCATACCATTTAATTCGTTATTCCTTAATCCCTTATTATTCTTGCTTTTCAAATTACCTTCCTTTCTCATTTTCAACTTTGACATATTGCTTGGCTGCCGAATCCAAACAGTCATTATCAGCAACAACATATAGTTAGTTCAGACAATAATTTATTTCTTTAAACTCTGGGCTGTTCAAAGTCAGGGCACTGTAAACTTAATATTGGAATTGGAATTTAGCGTGTTAGGTTTTATGGAGGGAGGAAAACCGGACAACCCAGAGAAAAATCCTTGAATCAAGGAATAGTCCTAACAAACTCTTCTCACATGCGATATCAAGTCTTTTAATCGAACCGGAGAAAGGCGAGTGTTTTACCGTCGTGTTATGTCCACAGTTGTTAGAAACCACTTTTTTTACGCAAATAAAACCTACGGTTTTACGTCTAGACCGAAAACAAAATCCTCATTTTGTCGGGGTCTTTTTCATCTTCTATAGCTTATAATATATCTAAAAATTTCATTAAGAAATTAATTGAGAAGACAATATTTTTATGTAAACATCATCACTCTTTATACAACTTGTGAAACAGTCACGTGAGTAAAACTTGAGTTCTGATTGGCTTGTTGTTGTACTGTTAATCCAGCTGGCGTGGGATGAAGGGAAACTCAAGTACATTCCATTGTTGAAAAAAAAAGGAAAAGATGATAAAAAAAGTTGATAGAAAATATGCAGAGATTATGAAATGCGTGAGGTTAACACTGTATGATAGTTTTTTTTCTTTTTTTTTTTTTCAAAATTTTATACGAAAAATCATTTGTAATTTTACATCAAGTATCAACTACGCATGCGCAGTATGTTTAAGTTGGTAGGAAGAGAAGCAATGTTTAGTAATCTTAAATAAGTTAACCAAGCCAATAATTCATTGTTACCCAAGCTAGACCAGAATGCACCATGATCACTACTCGGCAAAGGTCTTTGTGTAATCATCCAACCATCTCAACGCCCCAAGGCCTTTATATATGGTAAAACGCAAAAGAATAACCCATTTTCGATATTCTGGTTGAGTGATCACGCACAAAGCAATTCAAGACGAGGATTCGCGGGGAAACAATCGAGTAATCAAATCAGTATTCTTTTGTTTCCCTGGAGCTTCGCCTTGGATTGCTTTGTGCGTGATCACTCAACCAGAATATTGAAAGTGGGATATTTCAATCGAGGCATTTCCATATAAGGCCAACCGGAAGTAAAATTAAACCAATGAAAATACTAAATTTGTTATTTCATTTCAGCTGGAATCCATTCAGCATCACCAGAGCGGAAGCGGAAGATCTCCTTCAAAAGTCGGATCCTGGTTCATTTATATTCTCTTACGACATGACATCAGAATTATTTCTTTCTTTAAGGTCAGTAAAACTCCTCAAATAAGATACAAAATTCTAAGATTTTTCTGTGAAAAAATTCTCAACACAGGAAGACTAAGCTCTTATTTTTTTAAGTTGTTCAAATGTAGTATTGGTTTGAGTAGTATTTGTTACTAGCTCCTTTACGACTGTATTTTCGATCTCTGTTGCCTAGGATAATTCTCGATGTTGTGTAGAATATTCACGTGTTCCAGTGAAGGTCCATGGAATTTTTTAAAAAGTGTTTGTATTGTTGAAGTTGTGCATTCTTTACTTTACAGTATTTGTGAATATTTTGACACTAAAATGAGGCTAACGCTGATTAAAAGAAAGGCAGTGGTATTTTCGTGATTTCTTCGTGACTTTGGCATGATCAAGTTGTCTTTTTTTTAATGTTGTTTTTGCAGAAGATATTAACTTCAATCTTTTCCTTTTTTTCTATAGTGTTGGTAAATATGTCTGTCATCATTCAGTTTTAACACGAGACAACTCGTACTACGTCGGAGCGCAAAAATTCGACACAGTAGGGGAAGTTATTAGCTATTTCAAAGACCACCCTCTAGGAGAAATAACTTTAAAAGAAGAGGTAAGTAAAAGCATGTGCATACGGACTATTCTAGTAACCAGGCCTACGCGGTTACCCTCGGCCGAGAACATGTAGGTCTGGGTAAATGCTAAGAATGAAATATATTTATCAATCGGCTGAATGAACCTCATAACCAGCCTTCAGTAAAGGGTAAACGATGAAATTGAAGGCTATAAAATCAATAACTAATCATCTATGAACTTGCCCATTCAGCTGGGAAAAATTCCACACAAACCGGAAATGACGTCTATAAATAGTAACCTATGACGTAATATTCTATTTTTAGTATAGGAAACCTCTACTGTATACGCCAAGTGTTCAAGTAAAACAACATTCTGATGTCTTAATCCAGTCCCCTGCGACAGTCAGTAGCAGTGACGCCAGCTCTTCCGAAAACGAGAACCGAAAAGTCACAGTCACATATGCGCAATTACCCAATCAGGTACCAGAAAGAAGTCCTGCACTAAGACGTTATCAGCACCAAAGAATAAGCGCTAATGTTGGACGAATAGACGAAGAAGAATGTGACGCTAACGGTAATGCAGACATGGTTGAACGAAATAACAGAGCGAACAGAAACACGCATTCCTTGCGTTTACCTCGAAACAAAGTAGAACCGTTGCCTAGGAAACCGTTGTTACGGTCTGAAGCGATTGACCAAGATCTGCAAGAATCCTCCTCTTCTGGAGGTAAGGATAACATGTGCTTTCTAAGTGTTGGGTTGCCTGTGCATGGCTTTACCAAGGGGAACCAAAAAATTCGAATTGTTCTCCAATCTAAAAAAATAATTAAATCTCGTTTTTTTTGCAAAATTTTAGCACAAGTTTACTAGTTAAGAATATTAGAATAAGAATTGAAGGATAAAACCTGCAAATTCGGCGCAAAAAAATGCGATCCGGGAGAATCCAGTTAGCCGAAGTCCAATCCAGTCCAGCTATGCTCGGATCCGGATTTTCCAAAATAGAAAATCTCTCATAATTCGGAATATAGAAGTAATAAATAAAATTCTAATGCTTGGAAATGTTTTTGATCTATATTAGGATTATCCATAGCCTTTAAAAACGTGAAAATTCGAAGAATGTTTTTTTGCAATCTAAGATCCGACGTCCAGTCCATTCCTTCAGTCTACAGGATACCGGATTTTCCACAATAAAAAAATTCTTAAAATATCGAATTTAATAGACTCAGCCAACTGCCTCATTCAATTTTTGCAGTTCTCGGAATCTCAAAATACTTAAGTAACTAATGAATAAGAGGAACACTGGACATTAACTTTATTTGAAAGGTTTCCAACTTATAAGTCTTATAGAAACCCATGTCGAACTAACCACGTCCATGCTCCGATAATAAGATAATATATTCTAGTTCACATACCTCTGATCATCTCTAATGAATGAAGAAGAATTGCTTGCTTGTAAAACTGAGCTCGCCGCGAAGGAAAGCTCTGCAATATGTCTTATTTCGCAGCCGCCATGTTTGCTGGAACAGAAGCTGTTACTCGTAATCCTGGCCTGCTCACTTGTTCGCAATCGAGCATAAACTTTGCGTGACCGTGCTGATGTCATGCTTTACTTTGCGTGACCGTGCTGATGTCATGCTTTACTTGTTGCGTGACACTTTTCAAAACGAAACATGTTACATTTTTTGCATGTTTGATGGCAATAAAAATATAAAATATAATATATAATAGTAAAAGTGAAAGAACAGTGCTTAGAGGGGACGCATCATTTTTATTATCTTTAGTTTATAAACTCAAAATTGTTCAGCGCGCGCCAAACTCGATCTGTATTCAAGTTTAAATTTATACTTAATTAAAAATATTAATTTTTTTTCTTTTTCCCCAGTTGATCGCGAAGTCCCCAGTAGTATATCGCTGATGCCCTTGATTCCTCAACAAGATTATTCAATGAGATCATCTCCCTTAATCAGCTGACAAGATTATCCAATGAGATCATCCCCCTAATCAGCTGACAAGATTATCCAATGAGATCATCTCCCTAATCAGCTGACACGATTGATTATCCAATGGGATTACTCCAATTTATCGGGTGACAAGATTATCCAATGAGATCATCTCCCTTAATCAGCTGACAAGATTATCCAATGAGATTACTTCAATTAATCAGCTGACACGATTGATTATCCAATGGGATTACTCCAATTTATCAGCTGACACGATTGATTATCCAATGGGATTACTCCAATTTATCAGCTGACAAGAATATATAATAGGAACTGACACGATTTGAACCTCAATTGAAATCAAAATATTTGATTTTATGATTTGTTTTCGTGATAATTAGTGTAAATATCTTACAGAAATGTGATCTTTCATCATCCTTTTTAGGTGTGTAAATTTTATAGATAATGGAATGTACTTAACATAGTCAAGCTCAAAGATGCGGTACTATGCGTTACCATAGTTACTGTGCCGACTATCACGTGGTATCTTCAGAACCAATCAAAATGCATGCGTTATTTATAATAAAACTGTACTGGAATAAATGTATATTATAAGCATATATAAGAACAAATTGTGCAAAATGTTTTGTAGTTGATTTGAACACGCTGCTTGTAAGAAACATATCTCAGTCAACCGATTGAGTATTGAACACGAGCAAAACCTCTTTCAACCTTCAGACCCCAGCCCCAACTCCCATCCCCTCCCAACCCCTCCCAACCCCACCCCACCCCCAAATTCCAATTCGCATCCAAACCCCACCCCATCCAAAATTCCAATTTCCATCCCCACCCCACCCCCAACTTCCGATCCACATTCCCACCACCACCCCCACCCTGAAAATTATTTTAAGGAAAATTAACAGTCCTTGAGTGGTAAGTGAGTCGCTGGGAGAATGGATAAAAATCCAGTGAACAACCGCTGTTTACGACCAACGCGGTCGCAAATACGTCAGCCTTAGTACATTATTCGCTTGCACGTTACGTCATCGCCGCCAACAACATCGCCGCCATGTCTTCGTCGTTTGACTGTCTTAAGAATGCCTGCAAACCATCAATAGACCCCTTGCACCACGTTTGAATGCACCTCACTTTGGAGGACAAAACAATAGGTTACAATTCTCAGGAGATTGAAATTCTTTAAGTTTTGTCCTCCAAATAGAGCTGCTTTGACGTCACGTGCAAGGGGTCTATATGCAGGAAAGATTGAAGCTTCACGGATACATATATAAGATATGAAATCGACAATTTATTTATTCGTTTATTTTATTTAAATTAACCTACCCAATGAAAATGATTGATGTAAATAATAATGACGATTATAGCAAAGTACACTGCAGAAATAGTGTATGATACTTGGTAAGGGCGAGCTTACAACAAGAGAATGACTATTATAGCAAAGTATACTGCAGAAATAGAGTATGATACTTGGTAAGGGCGAGCTTACAACAAGAGAATGACCTGAAAAGGATGGACAGTAAATAGCATGAGGGAACAAGTTACAATAGGTAATTTTAGTTTGAAAATCTATAAAAAAAAATTATCTCTAGAGTGTGTTTTTGGGGAGGGGAGGAGAGGAATGAATTGTTATGGTCATTTGGGTGTACCCCTTTAGCTGGGCATTCCCCTGTGTTCTATGTTAAGATAGCAGTTGCAAGTCCTACCGTCTTAGCAGCGATCACAGGATTTCCTGCAGTTTGTTGTCATGAATTCAAAGTAGTAGTTACAGTAGCCAAACCAGGCGTAGTAGGGACATGCCGACAGTTTATCGACGCATGGCTCTGAAATTTACAAGCAGAACATGTTTTAAGCACGTGATACTCACGTGAAGTATTGAATAGATGAATGAATAGAACCAGTTAGTTTGACCCTCGTGTTTTCCCTTTTTCAGGCCACTGTCATTACATTTAGTATTCTTTCTTTCTTTCTGGTATGTTGGTTTACATGTTGGTCTTGGTTGATTGCATTTCTGTTTGTTTCCTTGATTGTTTGTCTGTTTATTTACTTGTTTTTTTGCTTGTTGTGTTTTGTTTTTTGTTCTATTTTTGTCATCCCTTTGTCTATCTATCTGTTTGACCGTCCGTCCATCCTTTCGTCTGTCCGTTTGTTCGTTCGTTCACACGTTCATTCGTTCGTTCGTTCTATATCGCTCATTCGTCCGTCCCTTCGCTCATTGGTCCGTCCGTTCATCCGTTCGCTCGCTCGTTCGTCCGTCCCTTCGCCCGTCCGTTTACTCGTTCTTGTTAACATTATTTGACATTCAATTCCATTACTTCTCGGTTTGGTTGTAGGAGCAGGAGTTGTAGTTGGAGCAGGCGTCGTAGCAGATTTTTTAGGACACTTGTACAGTTTGTTAAGTTGAGCAATATCAATATCACTAAATCTTTCCCTCTGTCCAATCTTAGCCTTGGGATCCTTAGGGACGATCGTTGCGCGTCCATTTGAGGTAAAAGAAAACATTGGGTAGTGCATGATGGACTTGTAATCGTAGCCGAAACCCAAGGAATCTGCTTTCCCGTGATCGTATTTTTGAAAGTTGAATCGTCTTTCTGTTGAAAGCAGAGATCAAAGGAAGGTGAATTCAATTGAACGCTACTAGTATTGTCGCTGTTGCTGCTTATAATGATGAAGATGGTGATGATGATGATGATATGATAATGCACAAGTATGATGATGATGGTGATAATTCTAATGATGAGCATGATGATGAAGCATGAGTATGATGATGATAATTATGATGATGGTGATGATGATAATTGTGGTGAAGGATGATAATTATGATAATGACGGATGATGATAAATATGTTAACAATACTAATAGTAATATTGATAATATGATCATATATCTTACTCGGATCAATGTTCTCCCAGTGAATAGTAATAAAGTTATCTCTGTCCAGTCTCGACTGCTCGTGAAAGAACCCCAACGTATGCATCAACTCATGCATCGCGATCCCTTTACGTTCACAGTTCCGACCAATAGACAGCTTCTGTCTGTACCCGCTTCGACCAACGGAAGACCAACACCTGAAGTCAAAATATGAAAAATTCAATTTATTTTCAGGGGCGGATCCAGGAATTTTTAACAGCTCGGGTTGAATGATGGTAATCAAAGTGATAGTAACGCTAGTTAGCCATCATTCTCTCATTGTCAGCCAGCTAATCGAAATTTTCATAGGAGTGGTTGCAATCCCCACAACCCATTCCCCCCCCCCCCCCCCTGGATCCGCCCCTGATTTTTCGTTGACCATGAGGCTGGTAGTGACTGTTCAGTCTCCAGAACCACAGTCTTACGACCAAAACATTCGACGACAGATCGAAATGGAATTGGTATTCATTTGTGAAGCGAGCGAGGAAAACTGACTTGAGTACCGCTGGAGAAAAACCCTCGAAGCACAGGAGAGAATCAAGAAACGACTCTACTCACAAACGATGATGGGTCCAGGGATTAAAGCAACCAATCATAGCAATAAAGGGCAGTGCCGAAATTTAGCGTATCCTGTTTTGGAGAGTGAGAAAAATTGGAAAACCTTGAAAACACCCTCGAACTCCAGAGGTAAATAAGAGGTGAGTGATTCTGGCGGCCCTCTTGGGTTTGACAAGCCCATACTCACCCTCCCTCGCTGACGATGTAGATATAATCCCTCTCAGAAGTCCTGGGTACTATCTTGATGCATGTGTGTTTTTCGTACTCTTTGACAGCAGCGTGGAAGGTATTCTTCACCAGCGTACCTGGGGAAAAAAGGTTTTTCTTACAATTGAAAGTTTCCGCTCCCGCGTGGATCTCAAACCTTTAAAAAAACCTTAAAATTTTATCACCGATACCCTGAACCAACCTCTTGGCTGATCTAAGTCAGGGCATGGCTAACTCACACATCTAACCCTGAAACAACCTCTGGGCTGATCTAAGTCAGGGCATGGCTAACTCACACATCTAACCCTGAAACAACCTCTGGGCTGATCTAAGTCAGGGCATGGCTAACTCACACATCGAACCCTGAACCAACCTCTGGGCTGATCTAAGTCAGGGCATGGCTAACTCACACATCGAACCCTGAACCAACCTCTGGGCTGATCTAAGTCAGGGCATGGCTAACTCACAGATCGAAGTAATATGTTAGCCTTGAATCAAGTGAGAGACCTGACGAGTCCATGAATTGAACCCAAGACCCTAGAGTTGAGAGAAGCCCTTGGTTCCCCTTGTCGTCTTACCCTAGTATCCCGGGGTTTTAATTCTTCTCGGATCACATCACGGTCACGGTAGTGAGAGTGCGACATGCTCGTTCACCGTGAGTTTTACAAACTCAAATTTTGCTCTAATGAATATATATGAATTAAATAATGCATTCGGTGTCTGAGTTTATACTTACTAACAGCGCCGAACACATACGGTACGCGGGCGTTAGGCCAGTGGGTTACTGGATTCACCAAGGCTTCTCTGCTAGGACTGAGCAGTTGGTTAAGGGTATCAGAAGTACTACGGTCTAGATAGATGTCTCCTTCGAATACATTGCTGCTGACAACTAAAACGAAAGAGGTAGAAGATAAAAAGAAGTTGGAAAGAAATTGAGAGACAAGGTTATAATTATAAGCCAGTTCAAAGTTTAAGAATCGTTTTCAGTGCGCATGCGATTTTATCCCGAATTTCTCACCTTTTTTTTTAAAACCTTCTTTTGTTAAACAAAAGAAGGTGAGAAATTCGGGATAAAATCGCATGCGCACTGAAAACGATTCTTAAACTTTGAACTGGCTCATAGAAGAAACGGAAATAAGATATAAAGGAGTTATTAAGAAGCGAATGTGAGTAATTATAGAGTCATCTGCCTCGTGGGTTCATGAACAGTTTTACTTACTATTCTCCTCCGGCATGTAGGCCATTTCCTCGGGATTATCTAAGAAGAACAATAGATATTCAAATATTCAGATTCGCGAACGCTTTGATTGAAATACAAAGCTTTGTCAGTTGCTTTGTTTAAAATTGTTTCATTCAAATAAATTAATCAGTCAAGCGAACAATGATGATGAATTTGAACTTAAAATTATAATCAATAAATTATCAATGATATTGATCACTTTGAAAAATTAATATTACTTACAAACCGAGTAAAAAAAAACCCGAGATAGATTATAGAAAATATAGAGACAAAACAGAGGATTATTGACGACATATTTCATGTTTTCTCGACATGAAAGTAAACAAAAATATGATTTTCATGGGTCAGTGGTGAGGATAAAAAGCGCGCCTAAAATAATCCATCTTCAAATTTTATATAATTCCTAAAAGCACGGAGATGGAAGTAAGTATTATTTTTGAGTCTTTATATAACGGTATTATAGAATGTAGAATTTAAAGATAATAAGTAAAATTAAGGCCCTTTCGTTAAGAACGCGCGCGCGCTTTGCGCTAATGTTTTGCGCGGGAAAATGCGTCCCACAGTAAGTCATGCACATATCTTATTCAAAAAAATTTGCCCAACTTCAAAAAATTCCTCAAGTTATTCCGAATTCTAGTTGTTTTTTCTTTCTTTAAATATTATTGACAATAAGTTCCTTTTTTAAAAAAAAATGTTTTTGAATAGGACTTTAAAATTATGGCGCTTTATCAATTATATTTTGAATTCGTGAGTAAAGTTATTCTTTCAATATCTAAACAATAACTTCTTGGTAATGATTGTTTTGATAAAAATTGAATTCTTGTTCAAAGATATACTGGTTTTGATAATCTTGACTAGTGAATCTAGGTTTCTAAATGATATGTAATCACGTAACACAATAGTAGAAAACTTACCATTACTCCTTAACGTTATTATTTCCAATAACTTCTGAAGATTGCTTCGTTTTTTGACAGGCACCGAGAGACCATTGAAAACCTGTATTAAAACGAGCAAAATTATGAAATACTTCATTCTCAAAACGTAAATTTGAGGCAGAGCTGTATACCACGTTTCGAGGACAAGTTCTAACGGCGTAAGTGCCTTGCTAGTATATTTATAAACCTTTGCTTCAAGCACCACTTTGTTTTCTTTGTCTTTATTGGCTTATTTCCTGAAGGTTAACGGCTGTGTGATTTTGCAGTCATGCTGAACCGGTCTTTGGCGCCAATTTTTATCGACCTCAACCACAACGACTGACACATTAAAATTTAAAAAAAAAGCTTTAGACTTTGAAGTCGAAATTTCTTTCCCAAAAGATAGCACATGTGCGCAGTGGAAATTAAACTCGCTCAAAAAGAGTGCAAACAAAATAGCTCATGATCAGAGGTTTTTAAACCACTGAAAGGATTTTGTAAGTCTCTACAGATTAATGAAAACTCTGAAAGAATTATGGTAAAACTTTTCAAATTTTTGGGAAAATATCACTTATAAATTTGCTTTTCTTTACAGCAATTCCATCCTTACCTGAAGAGCTTTTCAGTTCAAAAGCAAGAAACTTTTTACATTAAAAGATTCAGAAATGCGAAAGAATTTGATGTTTTGCCGTTTTAAAAATTTCAGGTGTTATCTCGTCAAAAGTTCTGAAATTTCCCCAAAAGTTATGACAATCCGCTCTATGTAAGAAAATCTGGCTACAAACGGTCAAGGTCTTGAAAATTCAACACAAAGCGTGGCGTTTTTGGTTTTTGAAACCACATGCGTGCTGCAGCTACCACAGACATATCCGGTAACATCTTTGGACTCGCTCTGTGAAGCAAGACGACGTTATAAGACAAAGACAAGCTGCTCCCTGGCGTTCGTGTTTTGATTTATCAAATAAAAATTATCAAACCGCGGCAATTTAAAAATATTAAAAATTAATTTGAGGGTTTTAAAGAAAGAAAGGAAGAAAAAAATCTTCCAAAATCTGTTCAAGATCATCAATCGTAGCAACAATTTTTTTTTTGTTGAACTTTTTTTTTTTAGTTCCTTATATGTTAGCCATGGATTACGTGTTGCAAGATGGTACTCATATAAACGTGGCATACGCTAGCAAAACCAAGAATAAACTAAGTCCTTAAAAAACATAAATCAACCAGAAAGCTTTCCTCTCAAGACAAGCTTTAGACTAATGATTTTCATCGTTTAAATCCATAGGAAAACTTTTCCATACGTTTTCGTGCAGTTTTCATTTGGAATTTTTTCCTTCAGTATTTGAATATAGTTTATTATTATAGTTGTTAGTTATAACGAATGTTTCATATTTTGTGAGTAAATAAATGTTTTCATATTTTGGTTGGACTAGGATGCTATAAAACATTTGAATTCTTTTTGTATTTTTAGTTTCGAAGCTCACGAAAATTTGGAATTTGCGAATGACGTTTTTCATTGTTTGCTGACTTCGACCAACTAGTAGTTTAATTCCCGATGTGACTAGAGTTTGGTTCAAGGAAAATCGCGTTGCTCCATGTACGAAGGAAAGGGGGTGAAGTTAGTGCAAGGAACGGACAAGAAAGTATTTTCTTCTTTTCTATAGTCTATGAAGAACATATCAATGAAAAGGGTAACTTGTCCTAACTATATCGGCCATTTCTGTAATAATATTTCTATTTTATTGATTCATATAGCACGACATATATAGTTATATATACCGTTATTAAACCAACGGTCTTAGACGTTGAATACGTCAATCTCTTTAGAGATTTCGCCTAAGAATACCATGTATACACAATGTACATATTGTACAGACACATCATGTGTAAAAAGTCTCTGAGAAAATAAAATCTCAAGAGTTGAGATGTCAATCATTGAGCTTGATATGGCGCTTATTCTTCATCGCTGTCCTCCTCATCACCAGACTCCTCGCTGTCGTCTTCATCACCAGACTCCTCGCTGTCGTCTTCATCACCAGACTCCTCGCTGTCGTCTTCATCACCAGACTCCTCGCTGTCATCACTTTCGCCAGACTCCTCGCTGTCATCGCTTTCGCCAGACTCCTCACCATCATCGCTGTCACCAGACTCTTCGCTGTCATCACTGTCGCCAGACTCCTCGCTGTCATCGCTGTCACCAGATTCCTCGCTGTCATCGCTTTCGCCAGACTCCTCGCTGTCATCGCTGTCGCCAGACTCCTCACCATCATCGCTGTCGCCAGACTCTTCGCTGTCATCGCTGTCGCCAGACTCCTCGCTGTCATCGCTGTCACCAGATTCCTCGCTGTCATCGCTTTCGCCAGACTCCTCGCTGTCATCGCTGTCGCCAGACTCCTCACCATCATCGCTGTCGCCAGACTCTTCAGCATCATCTTCATCATCTTCATCATCCTCATCATCCTCATCATCCTCATCATCCTCATCATCTTCATCGAAATCATTATCACCTTCTTCACTGAAGTTTCCATCATCACTCTGGGACTCAGTGGCGGCGGAAGCGTCCTCCTTCTTTAATTCAGGTGAAGCATCCTCTAATGGGGTCTCGTCCTTGGGCATTGATTCTGACTTGGGGGCATCAGCTGCCATGTCCTTGGGTTCAGGTTCCAATTCAGATGATTCTGGGACTGCTTCGGTGGCGTTGGCATTGCTCTCAGCCATCAAAGGGTCCTTTTCTGTATAGTCAGGAGAAAGAAGAAAAAAATCACTAAAAATTCCTTTCGAAATTCAGTAAAGAACAAATTTCGAAGAAGAAGGACCACGAATGCTAGAAATTTTAAGCGGAATTCCTTTAGGATTTTGAGAAGAAAAGTTTTAACATTGAAATTACTTGATTCTGAAGCAACTAAAAAGCGCATTGCCAAGCGTTCCTTGCACTGGTCGACAAGACAACGACAGAGATGTAAAAAGCTGCATGAAAATTCTTACCCATGTTTGATGTTGGTGCTCCATGAGCAATGGCAAAAAGAACGACGAGAACGATTAAGACTCTCATGATGTCTTCTGTTGAGCACCTGTGGAAGAATTTAATGATGGGAGTTAGAATAGCATTGATGAACTGAGAAGAAAGATCGAGAAAAATTAAGAGAAAAGAGAAAAGAGAAAAGAGAAGGAGAACGAGAAAGGACAAGGACAAGGACAAGGACAAGGACAAGGACAAGGACAAGGACAAGGACAAGGACAAGGACAAGGAGAAAAAGAAAGGAATAAAAGATTTATTTTGCTATTACACTATCTTCAAAAATTAGGTTTCTAGCGAACAAAATTACTCCTAAAAAAAAACAACCTGCAAGCGAACAAAGTATGTTTTGATAACGGCTTGGGTCACTCGCGGGTAATGAATGATAATAATCTACTTGATCTACACCTCATGTTTAATTCATGACTATAAAAAGACAAAATCCTACTAACTCTCTAAAAAAAATATATCAGTGAAAATTCTACCTAAAAACTAACTTGGTTCCATCTTTCAATATCGCGAAAAAAGCTCTCTGACGAAAAAAATAGTGGAGTCAATAGAAATAACCTATACTAAACGGAGTGCTGGGACGATGTTACGAGAGTATACGAAACTGTGTAAAACGTTTTATTTCGTGAAGCATTATATCAGCTATTTCAACTAAATACTGAGAAGGAGTTCAGCCTTAATGAGAAAATTACGGCAAAATTTGCCTAGAAACTTAATTGAAAATACGTTGGGGAAGTCTTTGTAGAGTGGACAATTTGAAATACGGCAAAAAAAAAATAATTTTATCAATTTTTATCGGGGAAGTAAAATCTCGAAAAAGGAAAGGTCGGAATTTACCATATTTCAAAGTAGTAACTTTGTAGTAATTTAAGTAATTTAAGATTCTACAGAATATTTCGAATTTACGTAACTGACTTTTTCGGACCGAAGAAGCAGTCTACAATTTCTGTCGAGAACAATTTCGAGTGTGTTATTTTCTAAATTAAGAAAAAATCAATGAAAAGAAAGAGAAATGAAAAAAGAAGTACAATACAATCCCATTAGAAACTATGAAGTCGTCGGAAGAAAAAAAAAAGAAGTTTAAGGATCAAAGATCGTGTACTTACCGGTGTAGACAGTGTCGATAGATTAACGTGAGCAGGTCAAAAGGTAGAACGAACTGAACTAATGCCAACAATCACCTTACTTCACGTTATACAATTGTTTTGATTTTCAAACCAGTGATGTAAGATTTCGTTGCTTGTTGTTTAGAGCTTAGAGCGGGGAATATACTATTTTGTTTACATATCTTTTACACGTCTAAAAACAACTTTTTACGCCGTCAAATAGCTTAGAAAATAGCACTTTTAAAACGTTGTACCAATAATAGAAAGTGTCAAGAGAACTACATTTTTTTATTGTTGATATTTCTAGAGGTCAATTAAACACTTAATCAAAGTGAGAGAGATTTTTTGACATAAAAGGGTGAGTTTCCAGAAACAAGTTTTAGAATCCCAAACAGAAACTACACGAATATAGTACAATAAAATGGCTCACTTCGAACCGTAATTTTTTTACCACTTTTTTCAAATTACGCTACGATGATCTGGAGATTTTTAGGAGTTAATAACAGTTTTGCTGAATTCTTTATTACCTTCTAAAACTCAGTAAAAAACAGAAGTAGAAAAGACATGAATGCTAGCATGAGTTCACTCGAAACCGAATTTTATTACGAAAATTCAACTTTTTTAAGAACCGTTAAGTAATTAAAGATAATCATAGGCGTATAACAATTTACCACCTTACGAGATTAAGCAATTTATATGTTTTATTTCACGGTCAGAATTCTGATATTGTTATCGTTAGGGAACCAACAAGTGTTGGCCCAGTTTTCCTCTTCAAGCAAGTGTCAAACGCGTTAGTGAATCTGTCAAAATTTCTCTGGTGTTGACGAAGATGTCGACGTGTAAAAATCTACCCGAAAAGGTGTGGCCCGTTTTGAAATGTGCTCCTGGGATTTAACTGCAGTTAATTAATTTTGAATCTCTCTGCGTCTTTAAGATAAGAAGGTTTATACTTGCAATATGTTAATGACTGTGACATCTACTAAAGTTTTTTTTACAGTATTTGTTGTAACTAGTAATACTAAACACTGGCCATTTTAAGAAAACAAATTTAAAATATCTTTTATGCAAAACGTGTAAAATAAGGATGCTTTCTAAATACTGTTTGTGTCAGAACCAGATCAATTTTGTATATATTTAATGAAGCCTTAGTCAGTTAGCAGACATCACAGTGTGCACTTAAATCTTAATCTTAATCCTGTAACACCATTTCTGTCCGTTATCTCGCTCGCTACTTTATTAGGCGAGAACACCCAAGACACTGGTAGCCTCTGCCAGTTTGTATAAAAAATAATACGAAATTTTAAAAATGTCTTAGTTTAGAGTTAAATTTACTTGAACAATTATGTTTAAAGTGTAAAATATTAACTATTTTTGTTGCGAGTAACAGAAAAACATCTTTATGACCTGATTATTTGGTAATTTTAATTGTTATTGAGCGCGTTGCTCCGCCGGTAACCTGGCCTTGCTTATAGGCCTTGAAACTGGTGTTGATGACCGTCAAAGTTATCGTAGATCGGCCGCTAAAAATCCTTTTTGGGAAATATTGAAATTCATACAAAAATGAAGCTTACTTCTCACGTGATCACATTTCACCATGTTGGATTGGGAAACGTTTCTCACACGTACTCCAATGACGTAGTATAGAAAATATATATATATAGTATATTTTTGGTAAGATAGTACTTACCTGTCTAAAAATGCCTTAAAGTCTATTTTTTGGTGGAACTTTTTTGGAAATTGTTTTGAACATGAGAGTAGGATTCCTGTGTCTGCGCAAACATAGTAGAGGGATGTGGCTAGATCACAGGTAGCCCAAGCGATATGTATGGAATATCCCCTTACCTGAACTACGAGAATCCATTGACTGAACTAGGAGTGTCCCTTTGCCAGAACTAGGAGTATCCCCTAAAATGAACTAAAAGTATCCCTTCAGCTAAAATAGGAGTATCCTTCCATTTAAACTAGGAGTATGCTCTCGCCTGAACTACGAGTATCCCCCATCTGAACTAGGAGTATCCTCTTACCTGAACTAGTCTGCCTTGTTAGTTCTTACCAAAGAACACGCACATGAAAAAGTCGTTTTTGAAACGTAAAAATACGGAATATGTCTTCAGAAATAATCTCTTTGCTGGAGCGTTAAGGCAGAGAAAATCGCTAAAGAAGTTGATAATAATTAATCTACGAACGTACTATTTGGTACATGGTACACCAGATCTGACAATTACACCACAGACACTGAATAATTTAACGTTAAAATTACTAATTACTTGAAACACTATATCACGGGCGAGGAGGGCGCGCCACAGGGCCCTGACGGCCACATTTACATACATTTACTGTAATATGGAAAACACTCTACGCCCGTGATGTAGTCCTACAGTATCGTGACTGCTTATGAAGTGAATAACACCGTTTAAAAGTCAGTTCTTTTAATTGATTACAATCAACGTATGAAGAGATGATAAACTAATTTCTTTATGACTATGAAAACGTTCTGTGCCATAAAATTATCGTAACGACGGATGAAAAAAATCACCTTGCGGTAGCTGCGTACTTCAGTAATTCAATGGCGCAAAATTCGTAAGACTTAAGTATTCCCTCACCTGAGTTAGGAACATCCCTCGACCTCAACAAGGAGCATCACCTTAACTGAATTAGGAGTATCCGCTCGCATAAACTATGTGTATTCCTTGACTGTCTTGAACTAGAAGAATCCCTTAAACTGAACCAAATAAAAAAAATTAGTAAAATAAATGCGAATTAACAGTGGATTCCAAAGAGTGGCTCTTCTTCCACTGCATTCCAATTGGAACTAATAGCATCCCCTCACCTGAACTAGGAGTATCCTTTCATCTGAAGTAGGAGTACTACTTCATACTACTACTATCCCCCATCTGTACTAGGAGTATCCATTCACCTGAACTAGGAGTATCCCCTAACCTGAACTATAGAAGTATCCCTTCAGCTAAAATAGGAGTATCCTTTCACCTGAACTAGGAGTATCCCCTAACCTGAACTATAGAAGTATTCCTTCAGCTAAAATAGGAGTATCCTTTCACCTGAACTAGGAGTATCCCCTAACCTGAACTATAGAAGTATTCCTTCAGCTAAAATAGGAGTATCCTTTCACCTGAACTAGGAGTATCCCCTAACCTGAACTATAGAAGTATCCCTTCAGCTAAAATAGGAGTATCCTTTCACCTGAACTAGGAGTATCCCCTAACCTGAACTATAGAAGTATTCCTTCAGCTAAAATAGGAGTATCCTTTCACCTGAACTAGGAGTATCCCCCATCTAAACTAGGAGTATCCTTTCAGCTGAACTAGGAGTATCCTTTCAGCTGAACTAGGAGTATCCCCCCATCTGAACTAGGAGTATGCTCTCCCCTGAGCTAGGTGTATCCCCCAATCTGAACTAGGAGTATCCTTGTACCTGCTGAACTAGTCTGCCTTGTCAGTTCTTACCAAAGAACACGTACATGAAAAAGTCGTTTTTGAAACATAAAAATACGGAATATGTTTTCAGAAATAATCTCTTTGCTGTCTCGTTAAGGCAGAGAAAATCGCTAAAGAAGTTGATAATATTTAATCTACAAACGTACTATTTGGTAGGTAGTACACCAGATCTGACAATTACACCACAGACACTGAATAATTTAACGCTAAAACTACTAATACTACTGCGTACTACTTGAAAGATTATATCACGGGCGAGGAGGGCGCGCCACAGGGTCCTGACAGCCACATTTACATACATTTACTGTAATTTCGAAAACACTCTACGCCCGTGATGTAGTCCTAAAGTATCGTGACCGCTTATGAAGTAAATAACACCGTTTAAAAGTCAGTTTTTTTAATTGATAACACTCAACGTATGAAGAGATGATAAACTAATTTCTTTATGACTATGAAAACGTTCTGTGACATAAAGTTATCGTAACGACGGATGGAAAAAATCACCTCGCGGTAGCGGTGTACTTTCAGTAATTCACCTGAACTAGGAGTACCCCTTCACGTGAACTAGGAGTATCCCTTTATCTGAAGTAGGAGTATCCCTCAATTTTCTACGTAATTCTCTAGCTTTAGTCCCACCCCCACTTTTAAGCAAATTTATAGACACTCTGAAATTATAATTTACGACGTAAGGAAAAAGTCCTTAATCAATAGGACGAGAAGAGACTGGGGATACAGACAAGAGCCTGCGATCATTTTGTACGTCACTATGACAACAGGGTAACATTTCGTCAAGAAAACAGAGTTTGTTGGCGACCATTAAAACAAACCATCATAAACCCTGACGGAAAAACAACAATTACTCACTCTTAAAACCCATTTACAAGAGAAATTCTTAGTATTCTAGATAATACAGCGGTAGGTGAAACAATTTGTTGAATTATTTCTATCTTTTGAGAACGAATTTACTCGTTTTCGAATTTTATTTTAGAACTCGGGCGCCTTTTCTATTTTCCATTAGAAAAATTATGTCCAAATTAATTTTGTTGAAGAAGTACGGTTTCTATCCGGATAAAAAAAAACTTGAATGAGACTCTGAAGATTCTTTTCTTCTAGTTTATAATTCAAGAAGTTTTGATGGAGATTTACTAGAGTCGTCGAGAACGTCTTCTTCAATTAGAAACCTCGAAATTTCTTCAGCTCGAGCTGATTCTAATTCCTATTTTACTACTATTATTCCTAAACTCTCAGTGTAAAAATAGAGATATTTATCGTTTTTGGTGTTCATCTACGATAAAATATAGGTTAGTTATGAATTGTTTTTGGATTTCAGGCACCAACAACATGCAGAGGGCACAGAGTAGACGATCAGATACGAGCGAGGCAGAGCTGGATGGCATTGGTGAGTAAACCGAGACCCCTATAGATTAATGACTAGATTTATTGGCTATTCTAAGCAGCTAAATAAAGATATTCATTGAAATTAGGAGAACTTTGAATCCAACAAATTATATAATTTGAGATCCATAGCTATCCCCCCCCCCCCCCCCTAAAAAATATAGTTATACCATTACCAACTTATATGATATTTTCTCGTTAAAGCAATACCATTACAAATATAGAAAAATATTGGAAACTTAAAAAATGTGTTGAAATTAATTTTTTCTTTTTCAAACAGCTGAGCAAGAGTTGGCCAAGCTTCAGCGGCAGTATCGAATAATGGAAGGAGATCGCAAGGCTTACAGTGAAGAATCTCAAAACACTATACGAAAACAGAGGTCAGTTTTTGCTGCAGGCTTTTGAGACTGTCTGTTGATCAAATGAAGTGACAGGAGTGTAGAAAATTGATGGGTTGAGTCAGTCAAAAGACAAAAACATTGCGGCCATTTTAGTGCCCTTAAACAATGGATGCTAATGAGAAATCTTTTGTTAAATGGCACCAATGCTCCTCCGCGAGGCAGCAATGACGTAACTTGTAATCGAAGAATACTGGTAAAGATTTAGCCTTTTTGCTGCTTTCCTTTTGTGACATAAACCTACATACCACTCAAGCATCCCGTCAAACAAACAAACAAGAAACGCCAAAGAGAGACCCCAGCCGAGGATACTAGTATACAGATATAATGCAGAAGATGAAATTAGGAAGCACCATGATTGTATATTTCCATGTGTTTCTGTAGGTACAATAATATTTAATAATTGGTTATTGGTTACAGAGCTGCTATCGAAGCACTTCAGATGGAAAATGAAGAATTGATGAAGGATAACAGACTTGCTGGTAGTGAACAGAATATTAATAAGGTAATTACTATAATTTGTAGAATTTTCCATCCCATGGGTTCCCTGAGAAGGCTGGGGGAGCCTCCCCCCCTCCACTCCCCAATCACAGACACAGGGCTCTCCAATATCACTAAATTTCCAAGTCTCAATCAGTACTCACTCTTATAGGTTATGCACACTATACTAGTCTTCCATATTTTCCAATCTGAGCCCCCACTTTGTAGGGTGCTTTAGTTAGCGGCCCTTGCATTTTTAGAGTGTTACTTCCCCTATAATAGTTTAGTTTTCATGGCTTAAAGTTGGAAATATTTCATCAGAGTCAAAAGAAATTAAAGAAATGTGACTCAAAGTTCACTTTAAAAAAACCTTATCATTAACACGATTGTTTTATTACCAGGATGCAGTTAATACTGATGCCTTACATGGAAAACTTGATGAAGAAGGTAAAAAATAGTTTAACAATTATAGGTGATATAGTTTAGAAATTTGATGTGTTAAGACATGACAATAAAGATTATTCATTTGAATCAATTAATTTAAGGTTATTAACCCTATTTTCCCCTTCAGATACTTTAAAAGACGAATTGCAGTCCATTAAAGATGACATTAATGATCTCAGTACCCAGGTATGACAAAATCAAAATGTATTCAATGTGATAAATATATCATGTGATAAATGGAAAATATTTTTCCCTTTCTCTCATAAAAAGATTGAGCTTATAAATTTAAATTCCATTCTGTAGAATCCCATTCTGTTATTTTCTTTTCCTTTCTTTCTTCCTAGTTTCTTCCTTTACTCATTATAATGCTCCTCAAAGTAATTGTTTTGATTTTTGAATTTTAAATTTTCTTTTTAGATAAGAATGATGGAAAAGAAAATCAGTCAACAGAGGAAAAACATGGGAGGGTAAGAAATATTTAAAAAGATAAAATAATATTGATGATCTTTGGTCTTACTAAGGTATCTACTGTAGCTTTTATAAAAATACTTTTAATACTCTATTACAACTACCAGACTTCCAGTCTCTCCCCAATACAAAAACATGTGTTTCCTAAAATTTGGAGGAAAAAAGTTGAAGCTTACGTGATGTTTAAAAAATGAAAGCAAATTTTTGCCATATGTGACCTCTAAGATTTGGGTGAGGGTCACTTGAATTACAACAATCCTTTTCGTTCTTAGTTTTTCGTACACTCTGGATGGTTTTACTCTTGGTGTACTTATTGTAATTTTGATAATTTTTCTTTTCATAATTTTCTAGTGTTCATATGAGCCATGCAAGGCATGTTCAAACACAGAAACAAATCAGGGTGTTAGAAAACAGACTGGACAAGGTAAGTTGAAAATATTAAACTATGATGAAAGATATGCTGTGTCTCTGTGCTGAGATATAAAAACTTCTATGCCACAAACATCACTCCACATAATTAGGTGCTGATCACTCTGTGAGGTTCACTCCACACACACTAGTACCTGACACTACGTTCCCTATTTACAACACACAACACTCAACTCACATGTTGATTTTTATGGAGGGAGGAAAACCAAAAAACCTGGAGAAAAACCCTCATATGAAGTGATAGAACAACACATCAAACAAACTCAACTTGGCTCAGCTAGGATTTGAACCCGCAACCCCAGGCATGTACTACACAGTGGTGAGAGAAAGCGCTGACTAGAAGTAGCGCATATGCAACCCATGGCCACACTCAAAGCCCTAAAATATAATAACAATTTATCATTTTTGACTTTTTTCTAGGCAAATGTTAAATTCAACAAAGCACTAGCAGAAAATAGTGATTGTAGATCAGAAATAGATAATTTGAGGAAAGAACGACAGTACTATGAAAACTGCCATAAAAAACTGGACAAGGTGTATCAGGATTACAAGAAACAAGCAAGTGAATTGATCGAGGCATCCACTGCTGCTTACGATGCCAGGTAATTGATAATTTGCTGGCAGGCTTATTTTCCTATTTTGTCCCATTTCCTTTCTGTCCTATTTTTCTTCTTTCTTTGAGACCCACTAAATTTTACAGAAAGTTTTTAGGAAGCCATTCAAAACCCCCTAATAATGATGGCACCATAATATTCAAAGTGTTCCTTTTTTCTCTCTCTCAGAGATGAAGCCCAAGCTAAAATGCTTGCACTGAAAGAAAAGAACGACAAAGACATTGCACAATACAAAACAGAATTCATGGAGCTAGAACGTATCATAGACCATGAGCGAAAGTTGAAGGAGTTTATGAGAGTGAAAGGAGAAGAACGAGCAGAGATGATGGAAGGAGAGTTGAGTTACCGTAAAAAGAAAAAGGATGAGAAAGATAAGGGAGACAAAGCCGATGAAACTATTGAGGTAAGTACAGTAGCTTAATGCTTGATTATGATTTACTGCCAGCTGATCTGAGAAAAAAAAAACAGCCAATCAGAATCAATAAAATTTGCAAAACTGAGGTGTCATCCTTAATAGACAGAAGACTCCAGAAATGGTTAATTCTTTATTTTATTTCGCACTAAATGATGAATATCATACTAATTTTATACAAAATATCCATAAACTCTCCTGGAAATCTAAATTTATCCCAGTTTTTTTCATCAACTTCGGAATGGCTAATATATGTATAAGACAGCATGGATTTATAATTACTACTATTTAGAAAGAACTTTGTCATCATGATCAAGTATTATTTCTAAGGTATCCCTAATTTGTTTTGTTGCAGTCTTACGAAACAGCATTTCGAAAGATCAAAGAATCAACAGAAATCGAAGACATTGATTTACTGGTTAATAAATTCATTGAAGTCGAAGATAGAAACTTTGCTCTGTTTAACTATGTTAATGAGTTAAACAATGAGATAGAAATGGTACAAGAACAGATCAACGAGGTGAGTAAATTATCTGAATGCTATAAATCATTTACAGTATCTCTTCCTTTCTCCTTTGTCTTATCCATCATCTACTCAACCAGCCAGCCATTCATTCATCCATCTACCTACTGGTACCTTCCCTCCCATCCAACTACCAACCCAACAACCTACTGAAATTTAATCTTCATTTCACAAGGTTCTAAACCTTTTTAATCTTCTTCTATGCATTCTTGTCAAACCTCCTTTGGGAACTCAAGTTTTGTCTTAAGAATTTTTTGGTGGAAATCCAGGAACTAAAATGACCTGTTGTAAATTTTCTTTCCAGGTAAATGCTGACATAGAAAAATTCAAGAGCGAGGGTGTAGATATGGAGACACAAAGAAAAAACATCATGAAAGGTCTAGAAGATCAACAAAACTCATCTGCCGATAAGCAGGAACAGTTTGAAGGCCAATACAAACAGACCAAGAAGATACTGGAACAACTGAAATCAGGAATTGATTCATTGTTTGACAAGGTTAACTGTGATAAGTCGGCAATAGAGAACCTTCTCGGCAGCAAGGAAGGCATTACTGATAACAATATGATGCAGTTTTTGGGGATTATTGAGCAAAGAACGAATGAACTTCTGCAAGTTTATGGTTTTCACGTTTCAAAGGTAAGAAGTTTATAGTGTTGTCACTTAGTTTGGAGACATTATAGACCCCTTGCAGCCTGTCGGAATGCACTTGAATTTGGAGGATAAAACAATAGGTTTCCAATTCTCAGGAGATTGAAATTCTTTTGTTTTGTCCTCCAGATTGAGCTGCTTTGATGGCATGTGAAAGGGGTTATACTTGAGCTGTCATAGTTTTCCTGTTTCTGACCGTGTTTCATTCCCTGGAGTATTATTTCCTTGTTTCATGGTTGCTTATTAGAATACACATGATGGATACAACTCTAACAAAGAATATTATAATTTATTCTCAATTGAGGGTATTTCATGAAACAGCTAGACTTGAAATTCTACTAATTCAGCTGTTGAATAATAATTCTTGACTAATCACTAAAATTTCATTTTATTTAGGAGCCTGAAAAAGAGGAACCTTCTGTGCCTGTTGGTCTACTCGGCCAAGGACCACAGCCTGGCTCTGTATCTGTTAACATTGTACCACCATCAACTGGTGATGATTACGACAGTGAAGACTCTTCAGGCAGTGATGATGAACAGAGACCACTAACACAGCAAGAACTCAAGAATAAAATTATGAAAGGGGTAAGTAGTCTGTCTGTCTACCTGTCTGTCTGTCAACAAACTCTGCTGAGCCAAGCGTAGCATACTACGTAGATGTTCTTAGGATTATCACGATTCTATACGTTGTGTGATGACATGAAAGCCCTAAAAATGTCGTGTGATGGCTCTCAGAATGTCTACAAAGGAGGCTAAGCTAAGCGTTATCGTCATTAAAAATCAATTAATAAATATATTCATTTACATTTAGATAAGTCGCCGAGAAGCACAGCCCAAGAAAACTCATCATCCGGGGTCAGCTTCTTCTGATAAAGCAGCTTCGAAAAAGAAGAGGGGTGCTAAATAATGTTTTTATATACTACTGAGCTACCATCGTCCTGTAACAACATAAATCTAGCCCCTGTAATCAATCAGGGCCAAGAGATCAGACTCCCAAGAATGTGTGAAATCAACACAGATAATCAATAGTTTGGGGTGTAACTTGGGCAGATACTAGGCTATTAGCTCTAGACCTGTGCTACGTCTAATCTAACCATCAGCTGAAGGCCACTGAAGCCATACCATAGATAGCCTGAGTATCAGGTTAAGGTACTCAGGCTATACCATAGACCTCGTGCAGCAAGCCTGAACGAAGCAGAATTTGAAGGACAAAACAATTGGTTCCAATTTTCAGGAGATTGGAATTCTTTTATTTCGTCATCCAAATTGAGCTGCTTTGACGTCACATGAAAGAGTTCTATACACAGAGAACAGACAGGACAAATGATTCATGTATCAAGTTTCTGATGAGATTAGGGAGTCATAGCTATGGTGAAAGCAATTCTTGTAAATATCATTAGTGTTGTTTAGAATAAACAATTGAAAATAAACGTTTTTATAGTGATAAAGTCATCTCATCATTACACAACAGCCACTAAAGGCTTTGAAATCAGCACCCTTCATTCAACTTTTCCATTTTTATTCCAAAATTCTTGAAACTTGGTCATAAAACACAAGTCAATTTTCTTCAAAATTTCCTATTTTAAGGATTTTTGTGGGAAGATGATGTCACAAGTTTAGTACCAAAATTTACTCTGAGAATGACCACAATGCCCAGTATCTTTCGAAAGACCTTTAGGGGGTTTTCATTTATTAGTGTATGGGAGGGGGGGTCGCGAAAATCATCTTGTCTTTTCCAAATATTACCCATATTATCCTGGTTGGCAAAAATATCATAACCCCCCTATACTTTGCCCAGTTTATTACTAAACCCCTATAAAGCTGCATACAACTAGAGTACAAACACTAAAAGTGTGCAGCATAAATACCACTAAATACTGCTAAAATATGCTAATTCTATTGTTTTCTATTGTTTAGGCAGCACTATTTAGCAGTAAATAGTGCAAAGTATTGCACACTTTTAGTGTTTGTACTCTAGTAACAGCCCCCTAAATAGCTTCCGAAAAGAATGTGAGCCCCCCAATATTGCCGATCCCCCCATACAGTAATAAATGAAAGCTTCCTTGTCAGAGGATATTAAAATCAAACAGAACACTTATTTTGAACAATAACATCTTAAGTGAATTAATGTGAATTTCCTAACCCTTCTATTTGTCGGCCATTATGTTACTAAAAAAAAGAACTCTTAAAAATAGAACAATTTAATTGGGCTACAGGAGCAAAAATAAAGACCATCCCATCTAGATTTGACCCTCAACATGAGAAAATACCATAGCATTTGATGAAGGGAACATTTATTTTTTGTGAAAGATTACAATGAATGAGAATTGCAGTTACGATACATTCTCTCTACAATTTTATACTGTAAAAGCAATGATATATTGGATCCTAATGCCAGAAGTGGTCAAAAGTAACCTTAACATTTCCCTCAGAATTAGGAATATAAAGGGTTATTTGTTTACAAACTTTCTGCGATGTATCTTTATGTACAACTTTAGTTTGATTTCGTTAAAATACGAATAAATCATACCAGGCTCTGAACCATTTTATACCCTTAATTAAAATAAAACCAATTCACAGTTTTCTTATAAACTTGATGAGAAAGTTTTGCTATTCTTAATGCAGTTTTGAGATTCTGTTTCAAATTTCAAAGAAATACTTTACAAACTTCTGCAAATATGTCCCAACTCTGCTGTTTTATCCTACAAGTGTGAATGGTAAAATGAAATAGGATATGAAAGGTTTTGTACAACCTTGTTCAGACTTTACAACGATCATCTTCAATTTGTTTTCAAGAAAGAATTAAATAAAAATTCTCTTGTTACAATCATTGAGCACCTGCTACTTGTATGACCTCTAAATCCCAAGATACCATCATATTTTGTTTCATGTACGATGTACAGGGTAACGACAATCTTCGTCAGAAAATCAATGCTTATTTAGCAATTTTTCAATAAAAATAATAGTAAATAGGATATAATAGTTTCCTTACAATTACTTTACACAATGTTGAGACAGAAGTTGCTGGAGATTTTCTTGTCTATATTACATGTGGTTTTGTAAAACAAAATTACAAGTTTATGATGGTTGGGTTATAAAATTAAGGGCTAAAACAGAAGATTTTTCAAGTCACCAGCAAAACTAATCGAAGGTTATTTTTGAGCCCTTGAATTCTTGAATAGTTCCTTTTCGTTGCATGCTTGCTGTTGGCGTAAGAAAACAAATGGGCATTATTTTCTTTATTTTAGATGTGTGTTGATTTATACTCTGATTAAAAAAAAAAGTCAACATTTTTTTACAAGTTCTCTTGATTCTTACCTCCCCCTCCTCTGTTTCCACCGCGCCCTCCACGACCACGACCACCACCACGTCCCCCGAATCCACCACCACCACCATATCCACCACCACCACGTCCACCGAATCCACCACCTCTTCCTCCTCCACGTCCACCACCTTCAGGTCTAGGTGATGAGTAATCAAGTCTAACTTCTCTGCCATCTATGCTTGCTCCACTCATATCGGTGAGTGCAGATTTTGCAGTCTCGACATCATCAAAGTCTACGAAACCAAACCTTGAAAGAAAAAAATGGAAACTTGTCATAAAATCAACGTATCAGGAACTGCAAACAATTTTTTTTTAAATCAAGTGCCTTATTATCAGTGATATACTTGGTTTGTGATCAGCTCTGTTTTAACAGAATTCATCGGTGTCCTAAGTCTGTTCATCATGATAAGGCAACAGAGTACTAAGGTGTGACATCATCAAATTCAAAATGTTGCTATTTAGTTTTGAAATGTTCATATTTGAAGAGAACACAAAATATTTCTGCCAACTTTTAACTGAGATATTGGGCATTTAATCTAAAAAAAACCTGCATATATTTTCTCTTATTTTGCACTGGATCCAATGACGTCAGCACCAAATAGGAGAAAATGTATGGGGATATTTTTACACTAAATTACACCTATATCTCAGCTGTTTTTTTGCAATCATACTCTCTAGCTATCATATTTCAGGTGCAGTTTCTGTTAATGTAAACAAAATCCTAGAGTTCGTAAAAATGATTTTGTGATGTCATCACTTTGGTACTCTATTTCTACATATGGCCGATAGTCTCTATACAACAGAACAAATTCTTTACATACCCTCTAGATTCGCCAGTTTCTCTATCCGTTATGACTCTCGCATTACTGCAGCCTTCAAAAGCAGCACCTAGTGAATCTGTTGTAGTACTGTATGAAAGATTTCTGACAATCAGCGACTTGTGAGGTGGATTTTGGGGTCCTGAACTGTAACCCCCCCTTCCACCTCCACGACCACCACCTCTACCACCACTTTTTGGTGTTACAGGTTTGCTGTTTGCATCATTGATTTTCAGGTTACGTCCACAGAATTCTATACCATTCAACTCTAGAGCTTTTTCGTAGTCTTCGTTACTGGTAAAGTCTGCATAACCAAACCTATGGGCATCAGAAAGGATGAGTTAGTGGAGTTATTATAAGGTTCAAGGCTTGAAAAAAGCTTGACATGGAAGTTTACTTAATTTTGATTGAGTAATGTGAACAGTGGATGCCATACCACTTGGAGGAACAGGATTCAAGGTGGAGCATGGTCAGGGTGCTTGCCCCTCACCACCGTGACCAGGGTTCAATTCTGAAACTCCTTCCTAAGTGAGTGTAGTTGCTTCCAAGCTATCTCCTGATTCAGTGCTTTGATGATATAATGCAAGGTTTTCTAGTTTTTCTCCCTCTTAAAAGAACCAATAGTTCTAAATACCTACACCTCTTTTTATGTTGGCTGTTAAAAATGGAAAATAATGTTCTTGTCAAACTTACCCTTTAGATCTGCCATCACTTTGTGTGATAATTCTAACTGAAGGAGAGAGGCCGTTCTCCTCAAAAATGCCCTTTAGACTTTCTTCATCAGCATCATATGACAGGTTACCAATGAAGACGCTATCTGTTGATTCGAATAAGACACAAATCACATCACTTATGGATATTTCTTTTTTTCTGTACAGAATATATTTTTGCGAGGATAGGACAAGTTTTTCTTTGGCTGCTATTAGTCACTTCTTTAGTTTTTGATTTCTTTTTGACATTTTTTTTTTTGACAACTTTGAACTCTGTGCTATAAATTCCTGCTAACCAATTAGGTATCAATGCTTCACTTTGATGCCTTGATAGGCATAGTTTGTACATAGATTTTATTTATGAGTATGGTACGACAAGTAGCACATTAAAACATTTTCTTTTTCTTACAATTTCCATCGGCAGATTTATTCTGTTTTGGTGTCTTGGTTTCTTCAGTAGCTGTAGATTTCCTTTTTGGAGCTTTTGGTTCTTCCTCTTCTTCGTCTGAATCTTCCTCACTACTGTCTGATTCCTTTAAAAATGAAAATTACATGATATCAATGTTATATCTTCTATAATGCTTTTGTAGAAATTGTAAAGCCTTTCGCAAACCCAGAGAACTCAAAAAGCAGTCTTTCTTGAAACTCAGATGTTTAGAGGCTGCAGAAACATGCTTTTCCAAATGGTAGTCATGCTCAGTATAAAACTTGTTTACTAATCAGAGAACATCATAAGGTGTCCTAAGTTTATTCATCATTGCATGACGTTAGGTACATAGTTTGCACTACCAATAAAGATCACAGGCCTTCAAATTTTATCAATATACTAGAACAACCTCTGGGCTGATCAAAGCCAGGGCATGGCTAACTCCCAGAGAGAGTTGGAATTTACCTCTTTCTTGGATTTCTTTGCTTTTGGTTTTTCATCTTCATCTTCAGAATCAGAGTCTTCCTCTTCTGATGATGATGATTCTTCTGTCTTCTTTCTTTTCTTAGCAGCACCATTCGCTTGAGCTACTGGTTTCTTTTTGGTTTTTTCTTCATCTGAAGATTCTTCCTCTGAGCTTGAGGATTCCTCTTTCTTGGCTGCAGCCTTGTTTGCTGCAGGCTTTTCTTCTTTGTCACTAGAGTCTTCTTCACTGCTTGACTCTTCTTTTTTCTTAGCCTGTTTAGCTTTTGCTGCAGGCTTCTTCTCAGCAGGTGTTTCTTCTTCGTCACTTGAGTCTTCTTCACTGCTTGACTCTTTTTTCTTTGCTGCAGTTTTGGCAGGCACAGCTTTCTTTGGGGCAGGTTTTTCATCTTCAGAACTTGAATCTTCACTGCTAGATTCTTCTTTCTTTGCAGGCTTTTTCGTGGCTTTTTTATCTTCTTTTTTACTTTTTCCATTGACAACTTCTTTTTTGCCTTTCTTTTTTGGTGCTGGTTCTTCATCTTCACTTTCGCTGTCAGAGGAATCAGAATCCTTTTTTATCCCTTTTAGTTTAAGCACATCTGTCTTGAGAGCTGTTTTTTTGGGTGCTTCTTCTTCGGAATCCGAGTCTGAACTAGAGGAATCTTTGGCTGGTGTCTTTGCCGGCTTTGGGGTCTGTTTCTTGGTTACTGGGGCACTAAAAGTCAAATAAAAAAAAAAGAGTTTATTCAGAGGGTGACGTGTGACATTTGCAACTGACAAACTTGTGGCCCTCTATGTTTAATGTCTCCGAACGAGACGGATGCCATTTTTCATGGCCATCTGAGCCACGGCAAAGTTCTAATCATTTGCAGATATTTTTAGATCAAAGGCAGCACCTTCTAATCAGATATTTTAAGACCCTGAGTGTGGGTAAAGCTGAGACTTTGAACTGAATTGAAGATTTCATTAGGGTTACATGACCTCCAACACAGCAATCTGGTGCCCAAGCAATTGAGCCAACCGGGGGATGAACATTGTAGATTATTAAAATATATATGGACTATAATTATAAGACACAGACAGAGACAAAACCATGGACAGATAAAAACTTAATCACTAACCTTGTTTCCATTTCAGAGTCCGAGTCATCTGAACTGGAATCCTAAAGAAAACAAGACAATTAGAAAAACATGTCTTCATGATTCTGGGAGAGAAAGAAGGGAAAACAAGAAAGCAAGGGAGAAAAAAGAAATAGGAGGGAGAGAGAAAATGGAAGGGAGAAAGGAACCCCAAAAAGAAGCAAAGCTATGGAACTATGAATAAAGAAAAGAAAGGAGGAGCATGCAGGAATACTGGTACAGTAACTCACAGAGCTAGCAGGTTTCTTGGCAGGGGGAGTTTTCACTGGACCATTCTTTATCTTCTTCTTCTTGTCTTTCTTCTCAGTTTTGTCACCATTCACAGCAGTATTGTTGTTAGTTTCCTTAACTTTTTTTACTTTCTTTGTCTCATCCGGTTGAGCCTGTATGGAAGGATAAATAGGTTACTATCGTATCAATACATGTCAATTTCTCTTGTTGAATTTGCCCTTCACTGAAGGATGATGTTGAGATTGATTCAGCTGATAGATACCTAGAACATTCTCTGGTTGATAGCACGTGAAGGGCAGTGTTTCCCCTTCACTGAAGGATGGTATTGATTCATTCAGCTGATTGATACCTAGAATACTCTCTGGTTGATAGCACATGAAGGGCAGTGTTTTCCCTTCAATGAAGGTTGGTAACGAGATTCATGAAAATAATTTAGCTGATTGATACGAAGCAATTGCAAGCCTACACAACTCCAAAATCATAATCAATATGATCATACTTTGTATTCATGTGAACATTTCTTTGGAAAACAATTTCTTTCTAACATTCATACATAAATATCTATGGGCTACCTATGAACTGAACTAAAAACAGTTTGAGGCTTAAAACAAACGAAGTGAAGAACTCTACAGAATGTTGAAGAAGTTAACATGTGATTGCACAACATGGTGAAACCATAAACAACAGCCGAAAATACCACGAAAAAACTCAAAAATATATTCCTAGGCATTGCTTATCAAGTTAAAATGATTAAAACAACTAACATTTCCTCTTTTTAGCGTTTTTTTTACCACTCCTGATAGATAAATTACGAGAAAACTGGAAAATCTAAAAGAACAGTCGCTACCACGTGTTTTGAGGAGAAGCCGCTTGTAGCGATGGAGTTTGATGAAGAAAGCCTCGATAGTAACAAAAAAAAAACGGTATTTCTCGATTGTGTAGTTACATTTACTAGTTCTTACCTTAAAAGTTTAATTTTTGAGAAGAAAATACGAATAAATTTGGGATAAAATCGTTTTAAAGAACTGAGGAGTTCGACCTTCGCCGTTCTTTCTGGGGACAAACGCACGTTGCCAAAAGACAAACTTAAAAAAACTCGCTTTGAATTGTATTAATTTGAGTAAAATTTAACTAGATATCTCTTAAGTGTTTTACCTTTTTGGCAGTCTTGATTTTACCCATGGTTAAGCGTCTTTAGCCGGTTATTTTCGAGGTTTAAAGTCAGTGTTCAACACGTGCAAACCGTTCAACACGACCACGTTAGAGAAAAGGGCTGTTTGTTGGATGGACCGGGGACTTGAACACGTGATCACACAGGAAGCCCAACGACGATTTTCTTCTTCTTTTTCTTTTTCTTTTTCTTTTTCTTCTTCTACTTCTTCTTAATTCTTCTTCTTCTCCTCCTCCTCATTCTTCTTCTCCTTCTTCTTCAGATTCTTGTTAATGGTGCTGTTGCTGTTGCTGTTATTCTTATTTGTCGAATTCTTCTTCTTTTTCTCCTCCTTTTCCTTCATCATCGCCATAACCATCATCATCATCATCATGTATCACCATCATTATCAGTCAACAACATGTACAACAATATCGCCATCAACTTTACCACTCTCGACCATTACCACCATCATTATCATCATGCATACATCATCATCATCAATCATCAGCACCACCATCATCAAACAAGAATCATCACCATCATCATCCTCAAAATTTATCATCGTCGTTTGAAAAAACTTCCGGTATCTTTTAGGGGTATCTTTGGAAATCTCCGACGAGCATACCCGATACTTTACCCCCTGAGTCCCCCCCCCCCCCCCGGGGATATATACCAGATTTTGGAGTGACGGCGATGCTGCAAATTATTAGCTAACAGGGGATCGAGGGTCAGAAGATCTGCATGGACTAGTACTTTCTTGTTTTGTTTAGTACGGTAAACAGCAGAGGCTGAGGAAAGGATCCACAGGATTCATAGTATATTACTGCAGCAATGATACTTAGGAAGAAAAACTAGTAAAGATTTCTAAATACACTAATATACAGTGTTTTGTTTTGGAAGTTTCAGTCCAGGGGTTTCATTCGTCAACTTGGTCACTCATACGGAACTTGAACGTCACGCTCGATATTAAAATTCTAGCACGATACCGAGGCTCTCCGGAATAAAATGTTGATAACTGCAATGAACCTCAAAAGGATCAGTAGATATAGACCCCTTGCACGCGACGTCAGAGCAGCTCAATTTGGAGGGCAAGACAAAAGAATTTTAATCTCCTGAGAATTGCCACTTTGGAAACGAGCAAGGGACTGGGGCGAGTTTCGAATTTAAACCTAATTTGCAAAAAATGTTTTGCCTTCTGATAAAGCATCTCATGATTAGTAAGTTTGGCAAATTTGAACATGTTTCGTTAAAAAGAAGCAGAGATACAAGCCTTCAAAAGTGTTGAAAATGTACAAAAAAATGTATGGTTACAGGGGACGCTTGTCCCCTGTAACCATACATTCTTTGTAAATTTTTGACACTTTTGAAAGCCAATAATTCTGGTTCTCTTCAGTCAATCATGTTCAATTTTTTTGCTAATTCAAAACTCGCCCCAGTCCTTTGCTCGTTTCCAAAGCCCTCCAAATTGAGCTGCATTCCGACATGCTGCAAGGGGTATATAGTGCTGTAGATTCACTAAAGCCTGGCAATCAAGTCTGATTCTCAAGATATCGAAAGTGGCGTGTTTTTATCGTTAATTATCTATCACTATATTTTTCATATTCAAGTATGAAAACGAAGGTTACCTTATTGTGAAAGATGTGTTCGACAAAGATCACATACAAAAGTTAAAAGATGCCCTGGACGAGTGCGAAGAAAGGTAGGTCTGTGGTTGGAGTATACTCAGGGGTTCACAGTGAAGGGGTAAATTGGGAGGCAAGATCGATGGGAATTGATGTACTGGGATTGAATGGGATTTAAGTCGATGGAAATGGAAAATGGAATAGCAAAATTGGAAACGGGACATGATTTTCCCCAGCATAAAAGTGATTAAGAATTCAAAAATAATTCCAAATTCATGCATGAAAATCATAAAACAAAGTTGGAAAAAGCGATGCGAAACACTTTCTGTGAATGTAAATATAATGTTTAAATATAGACCCCCTTCATGTGATGTCAAAGCAGGTCAATTTGAATTGGAGGACAAAACAAAAGAATTTCAATCTCCTGAAAATTGGAACTTATTGTTTCGTCCTCAAAATGAGCTGCATTCCGATGTGCTGCAAGGGGTCTATATATACAACTGTTCCTCATTCGTTGGGAGCAAGGTATGTTCTAACCACATTCCCATTCTTGTTGACTATTGCATTTTAGAAAAAACCTACTTATGGTCTATCACCAATCGAGCCCTGTGATTGGCTGAGCTACTAGGGGTCTATTAGTGATAGACCTCTAGTAGCGAAAAGCGCCGGTTTTGAAAACCAAGAAATATATATTTAAAGCAAAATCCAAAACTTTTTGCATCCTTTTATTGGACCGATTAGTAGGTTTTTACTAAAACAATTAGTCCTCTCGCCCTCATGGCCTCCATTCGGACTCGAGGACTAATTGTTAAATAGAGCTCGTTCCATGACCGAATCAACTCCTACCATGATCTTAGATCCACATCACAGCCCGGATAACCCGACACTTCAACGTGTCATGCTTCTGTCTTTGCTCTTCGATGTGTTCGAAAAAACGCACTTTTATGAGCGACTGTTAGACATCGTATCAGAACTGGTAAGAGAAAACATAGACAGTGGTGCCCCTATTAACCGGACCTTCCCTGGTGTCCGCTTAACAGAGTGTGTCCGCTAAATAGAGGTTTGTTTACAGTAAATATGGTAAAATTGGAATATAACAGTTGCAGGATATATGTTTTTCAAGGAGAGAGGATCGGGGATCAAACGATACGCATACGCACTGGTTTATAATTAATTATTTTGCGCAATGAATAATTAATGGTGCGCATTGCATGATAAAAGCTGCATATTGATTATTGAATTGTGCGCATCGATTTGTAACTGAGGCACGGCCATTAATGATGCGTATTAGTTAATTAACGTTGTGCATTTCATAATAAATACTGCACATTAGTTTTTGGATTGCGAGCATGAAATTGTAACTGGCGCACGGTTACAAGTGTTGCGTATTGGTTGATTAACATATTGCGCATTTCATAATCTGCGAGTTTGTTATTAAATAATCTGCATTGAATCGTTACCGACGCACGGCCATTCATGATGCGCATTGGCCAATAACTTGCGCGCAACATCTTATACTGCATTTTACTTCATATACTCATACATTATTGTCTTATATCTAACCTCAGGCTGCTTTCAAGTCATCCCTAAATCCAACAACGGTCCTCTGTACTCACATTTTACAGACGGAGAATTCTCCGCCGCCATCAACGACACACGTCTAGATCCAAGCACCGCAGTCCATCTTGAGGTCCCGTCTGGAGGCATGAGTCTTCATAACATCTTTACAGTTCATGGATCGGCATTAAATAAGACACAACACAAAAGAAGAATGCTGATATTACATTATTGTGCTACTGACGCTTGGCCTCTTGTAGGCGTTGTGTCTAATACAATTGCCGCGACCAGTCCTGTGGATTGGGATCTGTTTATCTCGACTGTGGTTCGTGGTGAAGCGAAACCATTTCCTAGAATGGAATCTCTACCCTTATGTATACCAATCCCGTTTGAAAATAACTATGTATTACAAAGTAGTGGCCGCGTGAAGTCGTCGCATGAAAATCCCAAATAGGCGGGACACATCTTCAAGAGACCTTTTACCTTGGGTAATCTTTTCCCTTCAAAAACTAAATCGTACACTTTTTCACATGCAGTCATGCCACGTCACATTCAGATTCAAATTCCTCCCTTGAAATGTTTTTACTGATGTGAAGCTGATGTGAACAACCACGCATATAACAGCAGGCAGTGAAATGAATAAACATCAGCCAATTTAAAAATGAATTTACAAACAGCTATTAAAAGTTCATTCACATTATTTTGTGATTTTTAAGCAAGCTTCAAATTTTATCGAACACGTACTGAAACAACCTTTCGGCTGATCTAAGTCAGGGCACGACTAGATCACAGATTGAATTGAAATTTAGCGCGTTAGATTTTGTGGAGGGAGGAAATCCGGAGAACTGGGAGAAGAAGCCTCGAATAAAGGGAGAGACCTAACAAACTCTCCTCACATTTGATGCAGAATCTAGGAATCCAATCCAAGACCCCAGAGGGGGGGTTGAATGTACAACCACTGCGCCACTCTTGCTTCTGTTCTTGATTTTTGAGCACGTGGAACTGCCGGATTAGCTTAAGCGGGCGTGACAAACACGCTGTAAGAGCTTTTACATCGCACGGTCTAGCAATCAAAACTCGCTCTTTTTTTACTTAAATATAATCTCTCTGATGTTTGCGTGCTAGCCCAGCTACCTTTGGTCTCTATTTTTACGACTTACTTAATTTCATTAATTCATATCAATCGTTTTGAGAACACTTAATACCTTCTATTGTTTTAAGCATTAAGTAGGTTCAAGTTTTGATGTAATGACGTATCGGTTCATTCCCTAGAGATAAAGTTTTTTAATTACACAAAACGAGCTTCGCTGGTTCAGGCTTTCTTGTTGGGTGTATTGATAATAAGGAGAGTAAACAAACGACGTAAAAGTTGTCTGTTTTAACAGCCAAGAACTTCTGGTTACCGGGCGACGAATCTTTAGCTGTGTGCTATGTTTTGTTTTGTAGAGAAACAGTGCACTTTGAAATTGTTTTTCAAGAGATTTCTTTTAGTTTGAAGTTGAAAGATTTGAACTACAACAAGCTATTGTACAGATTTTTACTGTGTTTACGTTATCATCAAAGACAAAGTGTTATATTTGCTTAACTTAAATATGAAGACACCAAGAGCAAGGAAAAGAAAAGGTAAAAGAGGAAGAAGACTTGGAAGAATTTCACCTCAAGTCGAATCGAACTTAGAGAAAGAAATTCATAAAAATTTTACGGATGAAATCCCAGGACATTTTATGTACAATATTGAAGACGATGCCATCCAACAAGTATTGAAACTCCCAGATATATCAGTGTCTGATAGTCCAGAAAGACAAGGGAGGCAAAGAAATGGTCTGAGTTTACCGCCAATCGCAGCAGATGAAAGAACTTCGAGTGGAGAAGGCCGAAGTAGTACTTTTTCTACTACGAAACTTCCTAAGATTTCTAAAGAACTTAAACAAAGCAGTAGAGAATATTCAAACAGTTTGTGGTTGGAGAAGCAAGATGTGCGTTCTATTAGTTGGGGGAAGGCTCTTGATGCTTTGGACCAGAGAGAAACACAAAATGGGCTGATGAGGGCAGCGAATTCACAGAAAAGACGGAAAAAATATCAAGGAAAAAATCCCTAAAATTCTAGTCAAACAATTAGCAAGATTTAAGCATCATTAATTCAGCATTCTACGCGCGACTATTAATTCCCGAAACTGAAAAAAGAAAACTTTGGAATGCACAGTTTTAGGCGCGACTATACGAGTCCTTTTTTCCCGTGCTCTCCGTCAATCAAATAATTCAGCCTTGACAAGGAAATTCTGATTGATGTATAGCCAGTCAGATAGCTGTTTGGTTGCGATCGCGCAATGTTCAATGGTATAGAATTGGGTAGAAATTTGGATAGCTAGAAGCGCAAAGTCAGGTCAAATTAAGGGCCCTTAGCTAAGACGACGAAGGGCTCGATGCTCAAAACGTAAGACGTTTCTTTTTCTCTTTCCAGTGTTCAAAACAGCGCAATGTGTTCAACATGGAGTTTAGAGCTAGTTAGTACTTTAAGGAAGCCAAAAACTCTGTCGTCTAAAAGACGTGGAGGCAAAAAAAATGAAAAGTGTGAAAAGCGCTCCATATCTAAACCACGGATACGATTTCCCCATTATCGGCGCGCGCAGTATTAAAAATATAGACTGCCGATAAAGTTAAGAATAAATCATAAAAACCTTGTAAAAGTAACAGGCTTTTTTCTTGTCAAGTTTATAACTGTCACACTTTATTTTTCGATTCTAGAGAAGCTTAGTAAATGTAGTAAGAGTATTATAACTCTTATGAACACAACATTATCTCTGATAATACCAAAAAATTACAAGCTAAAACTGTAACTTTTTAATAATGCTGTTGAAACACTATATTTGGATTTATAAATGAGTGTGTTCACGATCCATTTATGCCTGCCAAGGGATCTTTTAAGATATATCTGGGAAGCTTTCTTGCACCAAGCACCCTCCCCTCCCCCTTACTTTTCTAACCTTCTCACTCATTAATGCTGGGGAAATTTGGTTGTTCCTACGAGATTTATGTAACCTTATTCCTAACAAGATACTATGAACCTTGACTTGAAACTACTTTTAAAAAGTTAATAAAAAAAAATAAAAATCTTAAAAAATAAACCTTATTACTAGTTGAAGCCGGTCTGAAAAATACAAAACTTACAAAAGAATTGGACAAAGGAATATCTTAAAATATATCCAATTTCAACTGTTGGAGCTAAAGGTTTGTTGATAATGATGATACTAGTTCATTCTTTTTGGTTGTATGAAATTAGCTTGGGGCAGCAAAAGCAGCTTTCTTAGCCTTGAACTGTTCTTTACGCTTCTTGGAATCTTCTGCTGCTTTCTTTCGTTCTTCTTGCTCGGCAAGGATTTCCATTTCATATTTTGAAGATGCTTGAGCTTGCTTGGCTTTTGCTTCAAAGAAATTGGCTGCTCCTCCAACACCAACATCTGAAACATCAATCTCGGAGAGTTTTGCAAGTTGAGCAAGACCTGAGCCTTCTTCAAGTTCACCTGCAGCTGCTTTCCGAAAGATCAAAAGAAACTGGAAAAAAAGGGAAAATTTTGTTTGAGTTTGCAGAATATTGAGAATCGCAGTAATGTTGAGGTGCTATCGAACCATTACTCAGTGTTATATGTAATTAGAGTTGATGTTGGTTTTCTCCTGTGCTTTGAGTGCTTTTTTCTGGGTTTCCTAATTTTCATTCCTTTACAAAAATCTACTACTAAATCATAATAGACTTTTTTGGCTTGGGCATAATATTTTCCCATTTCAGACCACGTGTCATTCCCTACAGTATCATTTCTTTGTTTAACGGTTGTGCACGAGAAGACACATGAATATGGATACAACTCAATCAAAGAATTGTATTCTCAAGAGAATGACATGGTCTGAAATGTGACAACAATGATGCCCAAGCCAAAAAGGTCTATTGGAAAGCAGAGAAGAGATGAAGAGCCACTCTTTCAAATGCCACTGCTTAATCTCAATTATCTATTTTATGCACACTCCTGCTTTGAGAACAACTTACCTCTCTGTAGCTGATTTTGCTATCGTTATCCTCATCCACCTCTTTTATCATTGCCTTCAGGCCAATATGCGTCTGTGGTGCTCCTAATTTTTCCATCAAATTTTTCATTTCCATCAAGTCCAGGAAAGTGTCATTGTTTATATCATATCTGAGATTATAGAATCAATAATAATCACCAAAAAGAACAGCATATAATCTACTCCTCTCATAATAGCAAATAGCGATTTCAAATATTATTTGTGATAGTTGCAAGCTGTCTTCTGAAATCTGTTTCCCCCCTCCCCCCACTGGCACCAATCAAAGCTAATCATTTCATATGTTTTACATTTTTGACTCTGTGTAATATCAAAAACCCTGTTTTTGAGCCAAGAAGTCTGCCATAAAGTAATGCATGCTATAAAAACACATCTGACCTGATGTATATATGCAAGCTTTAAGGTTTTAAAATACAAATTGGCAATCTTCACTTAGACAATACAGTGTACACAAAAGCTATTGACTGGTATGTAACACTTCGCAAATTCAACATAAAACTGTCATGTTGTCATTTGCCATTCACATCTTCGTCAAACAGGAAATACATGCCATGGATCAACATATCTCTCGTTTAATAACAAATATTTATAATATTCAAATCATTGATAGCTACATATTTGTATCAAAATACACCAATTCACAAGTACATTGTATATGATAGATGAAAACTTGTATGGGTAGGGTAATGATTAGTTAAAATTGGGGTGATTAATTTATGCATTAATATCTTGAACATTGTTTCCGGGTGATGACAAACACGTCCAACCCCAAATGGGTTTGTGCGTGTAACCACAAGACACTGCATCACAAATTATACAACAATTACTAGCTTAAAAATAACAGAATACAGTCTAAATAGAATACAAAACTTTGAATTTCATTAACAGAGCTTTGGTTTCAATGAGACGCTGGGATAATGAGGCCTTTCAGGAAAGTGAACCATGTTTCAACTTCATCACACAAGCTTATAAATTGTTGGACAGGAACTTGTTTTATCTATCGGTATTTCTATTTTAAATTACGTAGAAACTTTGTGGTTTGATCTAAAATGAAGATTAAACCATTCAGACCAAGACTATCATGGCTAAAAATATTTCTATTGAGGCTAAAATTCAGTATACGAATGATTTTTACTTCAAGGACGCCACAGCCCAGCAGGAAATAAAGTGACTTGCTACTTTGCTTACAAAATAGACCTACTGCAATAAAGGAAAAAGTCATTCATAAAGCTCCGATCTCAAAGGGAATGAGTCACGCTGTAAATTTGAGCCAAGGCAGATAGCTTTTCTTAATTTTAATACCATTTTAGGAAGGATATTAAATTTCTGAATATTTCGTAAAATCTGAATTGGAATCAAGCTAGTGAAAGTCACATGAATATTGGCGACACGAATCTGGATTTTGTATCATTGAAAAAATATTTCAAAATCTCACCAGGTATTGCCTAATCGACTCAAAATAAATCTATAATGAGTACACGGACACAACGAGAGCTTAATTCAAGATAATTCAAACACATAGTGATTAAAAATACTTACGATTTGAACATCTTTTCAAAGTCCTTGATTTGTTTTCGTGTAAATTCATGGAACTCGGTGTAAGGATTGAATATTTGCATTTTCCTTACTGGTTCCACAGATTCGCCTTCATTGATTGCGGTTCTTCTGGCTAATTTATTAGCTAATTCTTCTGTTTCAGACATTTTTGCCTTATTTCGTGAGAATCCAAGTGTTTATGTTAACAAAAGATCAGCTTGTCGAACTTCGATCACAACGTGGATCTTGCGAATGATCTGTAGCAGGATTTTACAATATCAAGTCACTCGACCCATAATAACTCTTCCGATTGGTTAATGAAACAATCGAGTGATTGACAGGTAGCGGATGTCGACATTGCATTGGCTTTTTCAGTCTTCGTTTCCGGTAGCCTTATTTGGATTAATTTGAACTGTGTCACGCTACATGTGATTCAAAAGGGGTGTGGCGGTGTGGCGTCTTAAGGGATTACAAAATACAAAAAAAATACATTGTTAAAATTATTTTGGGACAGGCCCTGATTCATCTTCATTTTGGGACTGGGAAATTGAACATATATATTTTTTATTTCTGACCCTGGTCATGTGTTCAAGGTTTCCATCAAAACCGTTGAAAATCAATGATGTACCCCTCCCATAAAATATTCCATTTCAATCCTTGGCCATGTGCTTCAATTTCTTTAGCCAAGCATATTTCAGCCCATTATGTCCATCTTGCCCCACCCCCAAAACAAAGCCCTTGCCCTTCCATAATTTTTTTTAAACAAGTGACCCAAACCCTTTTATTCACAGTTATGTTCCAAAAGCTCATGAGTTGCGACCCATGCTCGAGTCTTGTCAGGCTAAGTGTAGTATGTGAGTAGAGTTTTTTGTTGGTTCTCTCCTTTGCTTCAAGGGTTTTTCTCTGGGTTTTCCTCCCTCTACAAAAATCAACTTCTAAATTCCAATTGGAATCTAGTGGAAGAAAAGCCACTCTGTGGAATCCACTGTTAAATCCTATTTTATCCCATTTATTAACAGCAACTTTAAAGTCACTAACGATCACATGAGATATGATTTTAATGCTTCCCTAAATAGTTATGATTAAATACATTCCACTTTGGTATAATCAAAAATTACATATTCTTGTTTTATTTCAATAGGTTCTGGAGATCAATTTATTGTGAAATAAAGCTTAACAAGATCTTGGACTAAAAGGTGCTCAAAAACCGGTTACAAACAAGTTAATCCTGTTTTACATCAGCCAGTTCTTTCCTGTTTCTAACAGGTTTCCAAACTGGCTTCATAAAACCTTATTTCTGTTCACTTTAGCCCTTAGTCATGTAAGCGGATATGACCTAATAAAATAAGTTCCACTTTCCATTGTAAGATACCTTCTTGAACTGCAAATGAAATAGAGAAATGAAAATAAATAAAGTTGTAGTGTGGCATTTTGTCGAATAAATCCATAGTACAAAGAAGATAATAATAGAATTCTAATCTCCCTCCATGGGGGAGGCATGGATATTTTCTGGAACCACACACTATACCCTCCTCAGACCCTCCCCACCCCTTAGTAATTCTAATCCCCCTCCATGAGGGAGGTATGGATATTTCCAGGACCATGAATTCCAAGCAGGAAGGAATCTGATTTTCTCATTTTGGAATACTTACATGACTACTTCTTTGGTGGTAGTGTACAAACATCATCATTACACACCACTTTGGCTCCTCCACTAGCCTCAGCACCAGAACTCTTCTCGCCTTCTTCTCCTTCTCCTTCATCTTTGATCCCTAGAGCTTGTAATATTGTTGCATTTGGTACGTGGTCACCTGGAGAGGTTTGGCTGTGACTGAACAAGACTTTTCCTTCCTGTGATACTATTAGCATACCCCCAGTTTGCATGCCGTCACCCTTCATGTTGCCTTTGATCCCTTTAGCATTGCTCTGTATTTAACGAGGGTGAAATAATTTATCAATAGGAGCCTTAAAATTGAAAAATATATTTTGATATGGCAGATCTATTTTTGAAATACTATACAGGGCTTGCAGAGGGAGGAAAAATTGAGAATCTAATGAAATGAAAAAAAATCATTGGATCAAGGGAGAGACCTCACAAACTCTACTTTCACATATGAAGTTAAGTCCAGGAATGAAACCCAAGACCCCAGAAGTGAAAGATGCATGTGACGATTGCAAATATCAAGGATATCCATCCATCCATCATTATACGACTCCAAGCACCTAATTTAACCCTTCAAATCTAATCTCTTTCATATCTAGTTAAGAGGATGTATCTAACAAAAATTATTATTAAAGTAGCTCATGACATTACCTTTGATAGAGATTCTCTGGTTTCCTTGACGAGAAGGCCACCCAAGACAGATAGAGCATTGTATCTGACATTCAACAAAAAATATATCTCAGAAAAAATATTTAATATGTCAAAAAATGCACTGTATATGAAGTGGTGAACATATTTCTAGAGGGTATTGAGAGCATACGCATTTAGTTACCAACCTCTTAAAGCCAAGGTCTTTGTAACATTTCTTTTCTCCATCAATATACAAATCTAAATTAAAAGTTCAGATTATAGTATTAACTAGGTTTTGGTTTTAATATTTATATATTCTTCCCTCATTCCTTCCATCCAGTCACCCATCCATCATCCATCCATCCATCATTATTCAGCCATCCTTCCATCCACCCACCCAGGATCGAGGCCCATCCATCAAACCCACAAAAGCATCCACTCACCCAGGCCACCCACCCAGGTAACCCATCCATCAAACCTACAAATCTATCCAGCTATCTTGGGAATAACTCTAGAATCATAGGTTTTTTCATCGAAAATTGGAAAAAATTTCAGGAGTCATACTGGTTTTTTCATTCAAAATATCCATGAAACATAAACTTGCCTCCATTGAAGAACTTTCCATCTTGGAATTCTTGCAGACCAAGTTCTTCTAAACCAACTCCAACCAGAGCTATATTATGTGCTTCCAGCTGTGGTTTGATAGAGCTGAGCTCCACCGCCCACAGCCTGCACAACTGTCATCCAAAGCGACGAAGAAAGGCTATCACTGCTGTTTGCTTGCCCCATAGACTTTGAACCTCTACAGTCTGCAACAAGAACGACACAAAAACCCTCTCAAAAATACACAAATATTGCAAAAACAAACAAAATTCTTTAGTTTACCTGGCCTGTAGACACAGAACGAATGATATTCGTCGCTATTTTTGATATATCCATTATAAATGAGAAGAAAATTTAGGTTGTAGAGCGCATTGTTTTTGACTTTGAAGGCTGGAAGGAGTGTGTTGTTACATAACTGGGTCATGCGCCCCTGGTAACACAGGAAGCCCAACAGAGTTTGATTTTTGGAGGATTTTGATGAAGTAAAAAAAAACAGAAAATAAATGAGATCTAGAGGAAAAAGAAAAGAGACAGAAAGATAAGGAAAAGATAAAAATGAGATAAGATAAGGAAAGAAAAGAAAAGCCCCCCTCCCCAAAAGAATGCCATATCACCACCGGAAGCCCAATTTTTCCTTTCACATTTTTCATTTTTTCACTATGTTTTTTCTAGATTGATTTCCAATATCTTTCATTTTTATTCCATTATGTTCAACTTTTCTCTTTGCTTTTTTTACGTCTTAAAACGTCATCGTGTTATTACAGACTGTAGAGGTGCGCATGCTCTACTCCAGTTTAGCACCAGGTTTTCTCCACATTGGAAGGACACTTTGTCAAAACAATAAGAGATATTAACAACAAGGACAGCTGAGATATTGTTGTCTAGGAATTCTTCAAGCTGCCAAAGCTGGTTTTGTAGAGTTTATAGCCTCGCAGAAGGAAGGAATAGTAAAAATATCAGCCCCAAGCTACAGATCTTGGATGAAAGAATACAGTATATCGACTTGACACTTGGGATAATAAGTTGGAGAGCAATTTTTTATATTAATGCTCTTCTACATCAGCCAGTCATTGGTCCTTATTTCTTTTTTTCTAGCATAAAGGAAGCGCTGGTGGCGATCGTTCAATCGATTTTATCCTAGTGCCATTGGTATTGAGATATTTGCTGGAGAATATTAAGTCAAAGCTGTATGCAAATTCTTTAATATTACTAAGAAAGATCGATTAAGCTTAACTTTAGAATTTCAAAGTTCTAAAATGTCGAATGAACTCCCTTCTGAGACGACCACGCATGTACCATTATTGAAGTATGAAGATCAAGACTCTTTGGTTGGCTTTAGTGGAAGCAGAGAAGGAATGGCCGACTCCGATAGCCTTGAAGGGCATATTATAACAGTTGTCAAACCATCAAGCGACAATTACCTCGTTAGGATTATCAAGAAGCCAACATTCTGGCTGGCAGTTTTGATCTTTATTCTCTTATTCACGTGTATTATTTTAGGAGCTTTGTTATCTCGATCGAAAAAGGAGTACAAATCGCTCGTCCTCAAGGAAGATAGTGTCTGTCTGAGCGAAGGCTGCTTGGATTCTGCTCATTATATGCTTCATGCGATTGATCCCAAAGCCAACCCTTGTGAAGATTTCTTCCAGTATTCCTGTGGAGGTTGGATTAAGAACCACCCGATCCCTGACAGCCAAGCGTTTTGGGGGACATTTTCCAGTTTGTGGGACGACAATATGAAAGTAATGAAGCGATTATTGACCGATCCAGCGATAAAAAACTCTTCAAGCTTGACTATCAAATTAGCAAAAACATTCTATGATTCATGTATGAACATGGACGAGATCAATAAACAAGGAGCTCAGCCGATGCACAACATTATCAAAGACGTTGGAGGATGGGCTGTCAGTGAAAACAGTACGGGAACGAAATGGAACAAAAGTTCTTTCAATTTCAATAAACAGCTGAAGAAAATCCAATTGACGTATGGAGAATCCGTGTTTTTTACTTTTGTTGTCGAAGCTGATGCCAAAAATTCATCGAGTAACATAATCGTGGTTGGTATAGGATTGCAAATATTCCTATTAATATACTTATTAGGATCTCTTGTTAATGTTATATTACTGCTATTTTCATAAACATGCGAACTCTGTAGTTGCAAGTTTCCCGTTGGAATGTGGTTTTTCACTGCCGCCAGTCAAAAATATGAAAGGTACCGACTGATTAGTTTTGATTGACGGAAGCCAAAACCAAAATTTCAGTGTGCAGCTTGCAGCTACCGAGTTCGCATGTTTATGAAAATAGCAGTAATGATTGATTGATTGGGGCCGGAAGGAGTCTTTGGAAAGAGACCTCCAGTTTATAGTGTATAAATGTTTTTGATTATTTTTAAGTTTAGTATTTATTCCTATTTTGTACTTTCAATTTTTTTTGTTAATTTTGATTCTTTTTGATCCTCATCCATCCATCCATCCATCCATCCATCCATCCATCCATCCATCCATCCATCCATCCATCCATCCATCCATCCATCCATCCACCCACCCACCCACCCACCCATCCATCCATCCATCCATCCATCCATCCATCCATCCATCCATCCATCCATCCATCCATCCATCCATCCATCCATCCATCCATCCATCCATCCATCCATCCATCCATCCATCCATCCATCCATCCATCCATCCATCCATCCATCCATCCATCCATCCATCCATCCATCCATCCATCCATCCATCCATCCATCCATCCATCCATCCATCCATCCATCCATCCATCCATCCATCCATCCATCCATCCATCCATCCATCCATCCATCCATCCATCCATCCATCCATCCATCCATCCATCCATCCATCCATCCATCCATCCATCCATCCATCCATCCATCCATCCATCCATCCATCCATCCATCCATCCATCCATCCATCCATCCATCCATCCATCCATCCATCCATCCATCCATCCATCCATCCATCCATCCATCCATCCATCCATCCATCCATCCATCCATCCATCCATCCATCCATCCATCCATCCATCCATCCATCCATCCATCCATCCATCCATCCATCCATCCATCCATCCATCCATCCATCCATCCATCCATCCATCCATCCATCCATCCATCCATCCATCCATCCATCCATCCATCCATCCATCCATCCATCCATCCATCCATCCATCCATCCATCCATCCATCCATCCATCCATCCATCCATCCATCCATCCATCCATCCATCCATCCATCCATCCATCCATCCATCCATCCATCCATCCATCCATCCATCCATCCATTCATTCACTCCATCACTTCATTCATTCACTCATTCATTCTCCTATTCACTTTGTCAAAGTAGTTATTGGAATATCCCACTTCTTAGATGTGCGTCACTTGTCACACACAAAGGTTTCAAAGTGAGGCTCCTTGCTAAATGCTCAGTGATTCGTGACAGGAGAAAAGAATAAATTTAATTTAGCACTGAGCCTCGTACTGCCGCCTTTATGTGTGACAAGAGAAATATATCTTGGAAGTGGGCTATTCCCATGTAAGCAATAATCTTCAACAGATCACCCCCAGGTGAAATTTTGCCTATCCTATGATAAATACCTTAATACTTCTGTTATCAAGTTCTTGAAGATGATTGACACAATTACTGTATTTATAGATAGACCAGGCAGGATTGGGTATTGAAAGAGACTATTATCTGAATAATGTAACTGACAAGGTGCGTAACATTGACATATTGTTGATTACTATAACATGACAGAATTCATATATACCACCCTCCATGGAGGGGATTGGAATTTCCAATGGTTGGGGAGGGTCTGAGGTAGTTCCAGAAAATATCCATACCTCACCCATGGAGGAGGATTGGAATTTCCAATGGTTGGGGAGGGTCTGAGGTAGTTCCAGAAAATATCCATACCTCACCCATGGAGGGGGATTGGACATTCCAAGGGGTGGGGAGCGTCTGATGAGGGACATGTATTGTGTATATAATTACAAAGGCTATTTAGGTCTAAGTAATCTCCATGTTAACCTAATATAAATCTTAATTTTTCTTTCAAGAATTTGGTTGCCTATCATAAATACATGACAACTGTCGGCGTTTTGCTTGGAGGTCAAAAAGATGTGGTGGAGAAAGACATGAAGGATGTACTGAAGTTTGAGATGAAGATTGCAAAGGTAAATAATGAGCTGAATCGATCTTCCAAACTCATTGAGTCATAATCTTTTAATAAATTTTTATGAACCTTTTTTAATGGATTATTTATATCCTTTCTTTACCAGGTTTTTGTTCCTCCGAACAATAGAAGTCAAGTTGATCAGATGTACAGGAAAATGAGTATCAAAGATTTGGGTAATATCTGCCCACAAGTGAGTGATTTCGAAAATAACATAAAACAACCTCTGGGCTGATCTAAGTCAGGGCATGGCTAACTCACAGATAGAACCCTGAAACAACCTCTGGGCTGATCTAAGTCAGGACATGGCTAACTCACAGATAGAACCCTGAAACAACCTCTGGGCTGATCTAAGTCAGGGCATGGCTAACTCACAGATCGAACCCTGAAACAACCTCTGGGCTGATCTAAGTCAGGGCACGGCTAACTCACAGATTGCATTGGAATTAAGGAGGTGAGAGTGGAGTGTATCTTTTTGCTACACTACCCTTGCTTCCCTGATGTCTGAATATTTAACCCTGAATATCTGGATTTACATTTTTTTCTGTACATGTTTCTTTTTCTTCACCAGATCCCATGGCTTGACTTCTTCCAAGAAACCTTTAAGGGTTCTGCTACCATCCAAGATACCGAGAATGTAGTTGTCATGGCGACTGATTATCTGAAAGTACTATCACCGATCATTAAGAATGCTCACCCAAAGTAAGAATGAGTTATTATAGAATACGTTTTTGGGGGAGATTGGATTACCTCAACTTAGAGCCATTGTTTCAAAGTCATTCAAATAAAGTATAAACCTCTTTACCTTGGGTGTAATGTTTTCCCATTACAGACCACATGTCATTCTCTTGAGAATAAGATTCGTTTGAGTTGTATCCATATTCATGTGTCTTCTCATGCGCATCTGACAAAGAAATGATACTCTAGGGAATGACACGTGGTCTGAAATGGGAAACCATTATGTCCAAGGTGAAGAGGTCCTTATAAGATAAATAAATAAAATTATTTTTCAATGAACAGAGTGCTGAATGACTATATGATATGGCAAGTTGTAAGAAGTTCAGTGGGCTCTTTATCGAGACCATTCCGGGAAGCCGCACATAATCTCCAAAAAGTTCTCGATGGAGTGAGTCAGCCAGAAGAACTTTGGAAAACATGTATCTCTGAAACTGATGATTCTGTTGGCATGGCACTTGGAAATCTTTTTGTTAAGGACAAGTTTGAAGGATCTAGCAGAAAAGATGTAAGACAGAGAATAGATTAATATTTCTAGATCTCTAGTATAGCAATTTATTTATTTATTTATTTTCACAATATTTATACAGGGACATCACATTGAGCAAAGCTAGTTTAAAGAGCATTTACTAGATAATTCATTGATACTTGTGATATATTTGGCATAGAAAGATGTCTGTTTTCTCAGGGTACATTTGGCATACCTGTTATCTAAATGTTGAGCAGGCTAACTTTAGTAAGTAAAGCTTCTGGTGTCCCATGAGGTGAGAGGTGGGTGCACTACCTCCAGAAGCCATATTATCACCCTCAGTCTTGTGCTGAATGGATCACTGTGATTCCTATCACTTGCCTAACTTCACCTCTGTTTTATTATCATTTAATGACTCCATAACCTGCGTGGTGACACAGAGGGGGAAGCTTAGGGGGAAGCTTTAACATATCTCTTTAAAGAGTTCCTTCTTTGCCTACAGGTTGTTCCCTACACAGAAATAAATCCTAAGTGAGATGGGTGACTTTTGTTTTTAAAATAAGGTGTTTGCTGAGGACACTCTCCAGAGCTCTATCCCCCCCCCTTAAAAATTAATTTTCATAAGATTGTTAACTGGCTGTAAAAAACAATTGATTAAAGTTTTTTGTTAATTAAATTGTCAGGCAACAAAGATGATCAATAATATCCGTGCTGCCTTCAAAGCAAGGCTTCCATCGCTGGACTGGATGGATGACAAGACGAGACGAGCTGCCATTGATAAAGTATTATAGAGATAAATTTGGTTAAAATGGTTAATAATAATAATAAGATATGAACAAATTGGAATTTAGCATGAAGGTATTTAGGGGGGAGGAAAACTGGAGAATTTTGATAAACTCTTGAATCAACAGAGAGACCTATAAACAAACGATACTTACACATTTGATGCCGAGTCGAGGATTCAAACTTGAGACCCCAGAGATGAGAGGCACCCTTGATTCCTCGAGGGTGCTCACTGAAGACCTGGGGTATGGTACGTCATTGCCGATAAGCCATGAAATCATTGGGGACCCAATTCTCTGTCTCACTTGGTCAAACCTTGACCAATGCAGCAATTCATGACAGACGTAATTATTTAAAGCTATGATGAACATTGTTTTATTTTTCCCTCATTATAGGCAGATGCAGTCATCAATATGATTGGCTATCCTGAATACATCGAAGACCCTAAGAAACTGGATGAAAAATACAAAGGAGTAAGTGTAAATAATTTTGTTGAGACTCTTGGGGCAAAATATTGATAGATTAATATGTATCATTTCATCCTTGGGGGGAGGGGGTACTCCTTAACATTTTGTATAGGGATGCTCTGCCCAGACTCCCAACCCCTTACCCTTTTATATACCAAATTTTGGCAAAACGGAACCCCTTTCATTTACCTTTGTGCCTGAAAAGATTCCCCTTTCATATGCCTTAATTTTGAAGCAGGCCAGATATGAATATTGATCGTCAAGTAAAATGGTGCCCAAGTTCGCCTTCATCTTCCCTTAAATAGTAATTTTAGCTTCCCCTTTCTTTTCTATACCAAGACTCACAAATAACCCAACCCTTTTCTATACCTCAAGTCTGAAAAAGGTTCCCCTTTTCAGCACCCCCTGGGACAGTACCCCCCCTCCCCCCCCCCCCACTCCCCGATTTCATCCTTAATTTTTGGAGACCTCCATGATTTTCATTTCTTTTTTCAGCTTACGTTTTCTCTCACAAATTATTTTGCCAATTTGCACGCCAGCACTGCCTTTTCGATGTCAAAGTCCAAGAAACGGCTACGAATGGGAGTAAATAAAAATAAGTGAGTAAAAGGTCAGGTAGCTATGTAGCCAGAATGGATTGCAGTACGGAAACAGTGCAGAGAGGCAGTGCAGATCACACATTATAGGTACAGAGATCCTTAGGTGATAACATTGCATGAACATTACATCAGGATGCAGGGAGAGTAATTGCTTGATGTAACATGATGATTTTTTGAGCGAATTCTCGCTGCCACATCAAACTTTGATATTTTCAATTAGTGTATCAGCTTGCAGCAAAAAAATGGATGTAATTTCCATTCTATGCACATCATACACAAGAGACCTTTCCCTGGGACAACATAAAAATAAACCAATTGTAATGAGCTTTGATGAACCTCTGATGTCAGTTCCTAACAATGAATACATATAAAGATTTTGTTCACTTCATGTATTTAAGGTGGCTCATGACACCACAGACAGTTAATGCCTATTACAGCCCCTCTAGAAACCAGATTGGTAAGTATTGTATAACATACACCTTGTGGTAGCCATGTAATGGCTTGTAATCTAGTAATTTCACAAGCAGTAGGTTGTGGTTTGAAGTTTACAAGTCACAAAATTAGGAGAGGCTCACTTATGAGTGCCCCATTGAAAATGTGGGAAATAGCTTGGATCTCTGAGAACAAATTTGAAAATTTTCAAAGCAGTAAGTACCCTGTGATGACACCTCTAGAAACTTGCACCTATGGCTCATAGTGTCTCTAACTCAAAATCCTAGATCCCATGGCTTAGGAAGAGCCACACCTATAAATGTGTACGGTTTACTAGTAAAAAGGTAGAAAAGTAGACGTCATGGCTGTGTTAATTTGTTGATTGTTGAATGTTTTAGTTTTTCCTGCTGGGATTCTCCAGGCTCCATACTACGACAAGAGATATCCTAAGTAAGTCAAAAGATAGTTTTTGATAAAAACTGGGAAAAGAAGCAGAGATTTGAGATTTCCAGTATTCTATCCGTTCATCATCCATTAATTCCATCTCAACTCATACTTCCACGCATCCTTCCCCGCACCTACCCATACATCTGTCTGACCCATTTGTCCACCACATCCATTCATGCATCCCATTCATCCAATCCATCCATTTGTCCATCCATCCATCCATCCATTTGTCTGTCCATCCATCCATCCCATTCATCCATCCATCCATTCATCCATCCATCCATTCATCCATCCATCCATCCATCCATCCATCCATTCATCCATCCATCCATCCATCCATTCATCCATTCATCCATCCATCCATCCATTCATCCATCCATCCATTCATCCATCCATCCATCCGTCCATCCATCCATCCATTCATCCATTCATCCATTCATCCATTCATCCATTCATCCATTCATCCATTCATCCATTCATCCATTCATCCATTCATCCATTCATCCATTCATCCATTCATCCATTCATCCATTCATCCATTCATCCATTCATCCATTCATTCATCCATTCATCCATTCATCCATTCATCCATTCATCCATTCATCCATCCATCCATTCATCCATCCATTTGTCCATGAATCCATGCATCTATCCCAGTTATCCCATCTATTCATTTTTCTATTCATTTTTTCATCCATCCATCCATTCAATCATTTATTCATTTACCTCTTGTCAAGTTTTTTTAATTCTTTTTAAAAACCTTGTTTATTCAATCTATTCAAGGTATTGTAACTATGGAAGCATTGGAGGTGCTGTTGGACATGAATTGGTGCATGGATTTGATAACTCAGGTATGACAGCACACACTTACAACCTTACATTTTGAAATACATGGAATTGAAAATTGAATAAAGAATTATTGTAAACTGCAATATGTTATCCCTATCTTGCACTGTGCTGTGAAAGATATGGTTTTACAGTACTTAGCGATAAAGCACTGGACCTGATTTAGAAAGTACTCAGTATTTACCACCTCTAGAAGTGAAATCCTGGATTTTGTCCTCAAATATCTTCAAAACTAAGAGTTATATCACAGAAATAAAATTAATGTACTTTGCATGTATGCTAAACAATACATTTTTGTGTAAAAATGGTCACTACAGACACCCAGTATCGAGCATTTCGACAGATCTCTGAGGGTGATGGGTATTTACTGGTACCCACCAACTAAATCAGTGAAATCAGTGCTTGTTCTTGTCTTTAATAGAGACCCTTGCAGCACGTCAGAATGTATATCAATTTGGAGGACAAAACAATAGGTTACAATTCTTAGGAGCTTGAAATTCTTTTGTTTTGTCCTCCAAATTTAGTTGCTTTGATGTGTCATGTGAAAGGGGTCTATAGGTTATTTCTCTTGGCTGCAGGTAGAATGTATGACAAGAATGGCAACTTTGGTGTTCAGTGGTGGACTAATAAGTCTGTGGAAGGTTTCCAAGTCAAAGCCGACTGCCTGATTAAACAATATAACCAGTTCAGCTACTATGGAAAACATGTAAGTTACATTAATAACTGTCAGAATTGTTCTTCATGAAGATGACATTCCATTTTTATGGAGAATGATAGACCTATTGACTGTTTTCATTTCAAACCATGCATCATTACCTAGAGTATCATTCCTTTGTTTAACGGTTGCACATAAGAAGACACATAAATAATATAGATACAACTCAAACAAGGAAACAATTAAGCCCAAGCTAAAGAGTTTACAATCAAGGACAACCATAAGGCTTTCTTTTAGTTTTTGATAGAAATAGAAAACGTTTTCCTTAAAGAATAAGAATAACAATTTTTACTTGTTTGGTTCCTTTTTTACAGGAAAAAGGAAAATTCACGCTTGGAGAGAACATTGCTGACAACGGTGGCCTGAAAGCAGCATATTTGGTATTTGATCTCTAGAAAGATGGATCATTGAGAATCCAAATGCAGCAGTTCTATGTACTATGAGCCTGCAGCGGCCTATTGTACATCCACTCTTCCAATTTTCCTTGATCCCATCCATCCAATCTCATCTGTTCACCTATCCACCCACCTCCCATTACATGTCATTTATCCAATGGCATTTATTTATCCTCTCCACCCTTGCACCTTTCGTTTTTCTTCCTGGCTCCTATCCAATCTTATCATCATTAACCATTTGTCCTTTCCTTTACACCAATCTTTCTCTATCCATCCCATCCATTTATTCAATCCATCCATTCATCCAACTTTCCTTTCTTCCTTCCTTCCTCCCATTCATGCCTATTTTTCCACTTGTCTGTCCATCCATCCATCCATTGTCCCTCCATCCTTTCGTCAATCCATTCCTCCCATCCCTCCATTTATTCATTTGTTCTATCCCTTTCTTTTTCTTTCTTTCACAGGCTTATCAACACTGGGTAAAACAAAATGGCCAAGAGAAAACCCTGCCAGTCCTCGGAAAGACTAATGAGCAGTTGTTTTTCATTGCATATGGACAGGTCTGTATATACCTATTACCCCCAGAATTATGCAGCTCAATTTGGAGGACAAAACAATAAGTTTCCAATTCTCAGGAGATTGAAATTCTTTTGTTTTTTCCCCTCGAAATTGAGCTTTGATATCACGTGAAAGGCATTCATTTCTCTTTGATGTGTAATAATAGTTATTAATAACTAGTTGTAAAAGAAGACATTATGGAAATAAGATCTACTTACCTCTATTACTCTACTATTTCATGGGTTAAGTAGAACCACTCTTCTGCAGGAGAAAAGTTGTTGCTAGCCTGCGTTGCGGCTCATTGGGGGGAGGGGGAGTGCCCCTCCCCTTTCCTTTTATTCTACGCAGGCTAAGTTGTTGCATGAACATATTACTTCCCGTAGAAAGATGCTAACACAATTTGGGCTGTTTTCCTTGCAAATATGGATGGCTCTTGCCCATTTCCAACTAGCCCCCCCTTTTCCTTATCTTATAGATGCCCAGCCTCTTTTAAAAGACCTTACTACCGTAATGCACATGACCTAGTTTTAAATGTGTTGTCTTTTTATTTAATGTAGAGTTGGTGTGCTAGTATAAGACCAGAGAAAGCAAGAGCAATGTTGGAAATTGATCCTCATTCCCCAAACAAGTTCAGGTAAACTGAAGTCTTTGTGCTATTAATCAAATTCCCTTCTTGTGTGGGAATTTACCAACTGAATGGGAAGTTTTTAGTAGAAATGTTCTAATAAAAAAATTGACTGATTCTCTGTTCAAGGGTGCTTGGGACGCTGTCCAACCTGAAAGAATTTGCCAAGGCATTCAATTGTCCGCTTGGAAGTAGTATGAACCCTAGTGAGAAGTGTGTCATCTGGTAATGATACGGACAGAGCAATAACACCTCTATACTGACCTGTCAACTGCACACGTAAACACTTAATGAAACTCTAGGACAAATTCAAGATTGACTTTGAGAGAGAGAAAACTGGATTATCATATTGTACCAGCACGCTATGGGGACCTTGATTTTTATGTACTCCATAGAGAATGGGAGAAAGAGAAGAAAAAGAGTAGACTGTAGTATATTTAATGAACTTAAAGTTCATAGGGGTTTTGGTGTTTCTTTTATTTGTGAGCTTCCATGAGGCGGTAAAAACAACAAGAAATTTTATATCCCACAGGGTTCGTGCTACTCCTTGAAATCCTTGAAAAGCCCTGGAGTTCAAAACCCATTTTTAAGTGCACTTGAAAAGCCCTTGAAAATAGAAAAGTTGTTGAATACTCCTTGAATAGCCCTTGAATAGTCCTCTATTTTTGTTCACAATTCACTTAACTTGTTATTTCGATTGTAACTTTGTTCTGAGAACGACAAGGTCATCATTTCATGTCGATGTTATCAAGCTTAAATACCCTTTAATAATGACTTAGCTGTTTTTATTAAAAATTCCCAACCAAAATTGATCCTTGGATATCATCATTTTGGACCTTGAAAAGTCCTTAAAAAGTCCTTGAATCTTGTCTAGGAGATGTAGCATGAACCCTGATCCCAAAATGCTTGCCAGATTTTAACATGTAAAACTATATGTTTGTATGTGAATGGTGCTGTCACGGAAGCTTGCAAACGGTAGTAATCCTACTCACTGTTTTCCCATTTCAAACCATGTTTCATTCTCTTGAGTATTATTTCTTTGTTCACTAGTAGACACATTAAATATGGATGTAACTCAAAAAGGATTGGATGTAACTCAAAAATATTATTTTTAAGAAATTACACATGGTGTGAAATGGGCAAATAGTGAGTGATTGTGTCTACTGCTACTAAAAGATCATTAGAAAATCTACACCTTCCCCCTCCCTCATCCCCCAGGGATGGAATGAACAGCCACTTGCCACAAGATTGTAAATTCCGAATAAACTATTTAACTAATTTAAAATTAAGATAATTTTGAAAATCATCAATGTTTTTAAAGTAAGTTCACATCAAAATGTTTTTGCTACTGCTTTCAATACAGCTCTGAAATTTTAACTTTGAACATTAAATTTTGAAAGTTTTGGCTGGCTATTGCCAATGACATCTTTTCTATGGCAATGCCATGAAAATGGTTTTACCGTGATTCTTAATATTCTGTGTACTTAGTTGCGAGTTTCCCATTGGAATTTGCTTTTTCACTGCCGCCAGTATAAAATATCAAAGGTACTGACTGATTAGTTTTGATTGATGGCAGCTAAAAACCCATTTCACAACAAGCTATTGAAATGCCTGAATTCATTGAATATTGAGAATCACAGAAATCATAGTTACAATTCTACATACTCTGATTGGTTGAGAGCTGTGCTATATACATTGATGTAGTATGGTGCCAATGCCATGCACACATGTGCAGTCTGCTTTGCAAAGAAGTGCATAAGAAAATAACGCTGAAAACTACAAAGTAATGTTTCTTTCTATATACCATAATAAATAAAACAAAACAGCTTTTTCCATGCATGCTCAGTAAAGTTATACATGATTATACAGTAATGCAGGAAGTGCCAAAAGCACCCCTTTCTCTTCCAGTGTGCTGTATTACTGAACAGAGCATGGAAAAAGCTGTTGTATGCATGCCAAATAACTTGGGTAATTATAACATTCCCAAACAATATGTACCAGAGAGTTACCAAGCCCTCGAGGTAGCTAAAATCATTAACTTATTAATCAAACTAAATATGAAATAATATGATATTTATACTTTAGAAAACTTAATGTAAGAAAGGGTGATTTTAATGCTGAAAATAATTTGTTAACAGAACATACCCCTCTGTCTGTAGACACATGCTACACAAGCTTGGGTTTGCCATGGAGTAAACTGGGAGTGGCCAGGGGGGGTGATATTCTGTATTGATCGAAGCATAAGCTAAGGATAATAAATTTATTATTTTAAAGGATTATTAACTTATAGAAAGTATGTATATACTAGGGGTAGCAATAGTAAAAATGATTCATTCAGCAGGTTTTAACTTGTTCTGACTTTAACGTGTTCTGAATCGTAACTTTTAAATTGTAACATTCAGACGTGTGTACTTCTTGTTCATCAACTTTTCACTAATTTTCCTTCTTCGTTACCGTTCATTCTTCGTTAACAATTACCAATTTACTTTCTTCTTGGACTCCTCCTTATAAATGCCCTCCATTGAGCTATTTCTCGGGTAGTCCTGAGTCCCAAATAAGCCGTAGCAAGAACACAAGCAGTACCAGCGCCATAACCAACCATGGTCCATACACGAACTAACTCATCGACCTTGTCTACGTCTGGCCATAAATCCACGTCTGCTACGTTCTTAACCGATGACACTGCTCCTCCTATGCCATAGAGATAATTCATTAAGATCCCAGAGCTTTTGGTTCCTTCTTCTTGGATAATGTTTCGAAGGAAGCCTTTCTCGTCCTCGTCTTTGTCCGCCATCTTGAATTCACCGGGTGACACAGGAAGCCCAATCAGTCATTTTGAGGTTGATGTAAAAACTGGGTCGAGTTGGTACTGCAGTGCATTGTGGGACTGTTAGGGTTCATATTTAAAAGATGGCATCTATTTCATCCCCTAAAACAGTCCCACAATGGAATGGCTATAGGGATTGTTCAAATTTTTCGTTTTTTCGTTCACAGAAGTGGAAGAGTGAAAGGGAGAAGGAAATGAGCATAGCGCATTAATTTTTGTATTTCGAGTATGTTGCAAATATGGCTGAGTGCGAAGAATAATATTTTGTCCCATGGCTTTGTATATAAAGCGTGACTAGTTTATCAGAGCATAAACAAATATTGTCAATTTCATGGGAATCAAAATGGGCACTGCGAAACAAAGGCATGTGCCAGTTGTGGCTTAAAGTTATTGACAACCAATACCAATAGTACAAAAATCCATTTTATAATTCCTCCACTTCTACTTTAAAAGAATTTTTTCCAATGATTGAACTCATATCTATAAGTAATCAGATAAATGATTGATTGATGGATTATCGTTACATCGATTTATACAGAATTGAAGCTTCCACTACCTTTCTTCATTAAACTATAAAATGAATAATAAACTTTTAAAGCTTATCATTATTCAAGCTCGAAAATAATGATTTGAGAAATAAAATTTGTGTAATATACTTGATTTGCAATAGCATTCTCAAGAAATTGAAAAAAACAGAACTGCATGTACGCATATAGCTATATAGCTGCATGGGCACATTCTTCGCTTTTTTTTTTTCTTCGTTTTTTGTTGAATTTAACATGCAACATGGCAGTCGTAAACTTACCTGCAACACACATACACCAACATCTTATTGCAAGATTTTGTGATTTTAGGTTGTTCTAATTATTGAGAGAATTTCAAAGTCAATTGAGATCTACTTTTTGCAACAATGGACCTATCTTGCACAGCAGCCAGCTTGAGTTGAATGGAACAATAGATTTTAAATCTGCATGTAGCCTTGCATTCATGTGTTTTAGAATGAGGTTTAACACAGGGTTATAAACAAAGGATTTATTCTCATTGGAACAAACATTGTGCCGTGTGATTAAGGTCCATTGTGACATACTGTAGTTGGCAAGAATGACACCCTTCTGCAACTAGTTCAGGGCAGGAAAGCTATTGTTGATATTTGAGAGCTAAAGCATATACTGTTTTTTGCTTGTACTAATATAGTTACGGTATGTTATTTACTGGCCAGGAGGTCCAGATAGGAAAAACTGTGCCCAAGGTCTTCAATATACGAACCGAGGCTGTTAGGCGGAGGTCTGTTTTCGAGACCGAGGGCACCGTTTTTCCCTATTCAGACCAACTTTAGGACGATAAATCACTTATCTATCTTTTTTCCCAATGCCTTTTCCACTTGTTTTGCATCCGTTATTTCTCATGCGCGTGCAGATAATGTCAGGATACTGGACCTCTGGCAGATACTGAGAAAATACCACCCGCTCTAACAGCCAATCAGAGCAAGCGATTTTTAGGATACCAGACAGGAAAAAAAAAAACTATTTTTCATCTACCAAGCTACAGATCTACATATTATTCTCATAGACTATATTCTACTTTAATTTCTTGTGCTAGCAACATTTTTTGCGCGACCCTGAATTTGTACGTTCACGTTTTTTTAGTTTCATTTTCTTTTTCTTTCCTTTGTGGTTTTTCTCTGTTTCCTCAACAGTTGGTGGACAGACTGCCAGTAAGATTTCTTCAGTAAGTGTGATGAATGCTTTTTCAATGTTTATATTTTGCAAGGCACTTGTTTCCATAAAGGTTATCTTGTGGTATGATGCTAGTTGTTCTCCTCGTTCTGTGGGGATGACACGTTTATCTGGCGGGACGTCACATTTATTTCCAATCAACATTCTGGAAAATAGAAAATGAGACTAAAAAATGATGATCAATGATGATGATAGATGATGGTGAAGATCTTACGATAATGATGATGATGATGGTGATGATGATGATAGATGGCGAAGATCTGATGATGATGATGATAATAGATGATGGTGAAGATCTTATGATGATGATGATGATGATGATGATGATGATAGATGGTGAAGATCTAATGATGATGATGATGATAGATGGTAAAGATCTGATGATGATAGTGATTTAAATTTTAATTAAGTCCTAACCATTAATGTTTTATTGAATTTTATAAATAGTAAAAAAGCTCACTGAATTAAAGTTTTATCATAATTTTGTAAAGCGCTGTTGCAATCCCCAGATGAAACAGCACTATATAAATTTTCTTTATTATTATTATTATTATTGATGATGATGATGTTGATAGATGATGGTGAAGATCTGATGGTAATGATGATGATCATGTTGAAGATCTGATGATGATGATGATGCATGATGTTGGTGGTGATGATAATGAATATTACTGATGATGATGATATGGTGGTGATAAAGATGATACATGATGATACGTGATGATACGTGAGAATATGATGATGATACATGAGGATGTTGAAGATGATGGTGATGATGATGGTGATGGTGATGGTGATGATGAAGATGATGGTGATGACACCTGGGACATGCTAATAGTGGTTATAATTAAAGAATTAACTAACCTTTTTACATCTTCATTTGCATGATCGTCTATCTTCTTTAACCATTTTGAAATATTACTGAATGACCTCTCACTTGTAACATCATAGGCTAGGATAATCCCCATTGCGCCTCGGTAATAGGCAGTAGTAATAGTATGAAACCTATAAAATATGACCAAAGGCAACATTTAAGGTTGTTTCAGGGTTCAATCTGTAAGTTAGCCGTGCCCTGACTTAGATCAGCCAGGAGGTTGTTTCAGGGTTTGATCTGTGAGTTAGCCGTGCCCTGACTTAGATCAGCCCAGAGGTTGTTTCAGGGTTTGATCTGTGAGTTAGCCGTGCCCTGACTTAGATCAGCCCAGAGGTTGTTTCAGGGTTCAATCTGTGAGTTAGCCGTGCCCTGACTTAGATAGCCGTGCCCTGACTTAGATCAGCCAGGAGGTTGTTTCAGGGTTCTATCTGTGAGTTAGCCGTGCCCTGACTTAGATCAGCCCAGAGGTTGTTTCAGGGTTTGATCTGTGAGTTAGCTGTGCCCTGACTTAGATCAGCCAAGAGGTTGTTTCAGGGTTTGATCTGTGAGTTAGCCATGCCCTGACTTAATTAGATCAGCCCAGGGGTTGATTCAGGGTATTATAAACATTACCTTTCTTGTCCTGCAGTATCCCATATTTGTAGTTTAATTTTCTTTCCACCTAATATAAAAAAAACACATTGATCAAACACTAAATTCATTATACATGTGCATAGGCTTGCTGTTGCATAAGTAATGAGAATTTAATTACAATTGGCAAATGCTCATTACTTGCAGGTATCACCATTTTAATATCTTAATCATCATGCATTATTTCAGTAACCTACATGTATGTCACACAAAAATTTAATCATCATAAAATTCATATCTTTCTTATGAACTGATGTCAAAAATACTAACATAAGCTTATTATTTTTGTTTGTTTGGAGCTTATTTTTTTGTTTGTTTGGATATGTTGATTAAAAATAATGCAAATTTTCATTCAATCCATTCAAAGTAAAAATTAAAAATAATTTTACTCAAGACCTTGGAATCTTAACAACAAAAACATCAAGTTTCAAGCAATTCTTATTCCCAACTAAACGTCTTAGTGAAACTAAAAATATATCTTAAATGATTTGATCTCATATGAGTGTTTAAAGCGATAGAGATAAAAAGAATACTGGGGTTTAAAATATATATTTAATAATTCGGTAGGTACACTCTCTTGAAGTGGTGCATATTTAATGCCTTACAAAATGCATGAGGATATGACATCCGGTTGGACAGCCATAACAAAAATAACAAGACAAACGACCCTAAAACCTAAAGCCATTACGATATATCAACAAGAAAACTTTTGGAGTCGAGAGATTAATATATAAGAGGTTTAGCGCAGTGTTGCTGGGCGTACAAGAGTCTGTAGAATTCCAAGTACTATAAATATACCACTACAGACAACTACAGGAAGTAATGAAGCATGAAGATTCAAGGAAAGGAAAGGGTGCTACAACATTCTTTGGCATTATTCAGAAACGAAAGTACAATACTTTCGACATGTATTATCTTCTTTATATAACCCTAAATCTATCTCTTGGTATTTACTATGAATTTTATTAGGAAAGACAGCTTTAAAATGCGTACAAAACAATAACTACAACCCCATCTTAAAGCCGTGAGTGCAATAAAATTCACACCAAGACGAACTGATTGGCGAGTTGTATTTACGTTTTATGCTTGAATTCAGTTCTAAGGTTATCTAAATATGACATGTTCGTAAACTAGAACAAATAATATAGGAATATGTGTATTATTTGGGTAAAATAAATGAATATAGTAACATAGTTTGACAATATTTGACAGTCAAAAGGTTTCTACTGTTCGCTCGAATTCGTTTCATCACAAACGATCAACCTACCGATCTCCAGGGTCTTGATTTTAAAATCTATCCCAATAGTTGATATAAATGTTGGGTTAAATGTATTGTCGGCGAATCTGAATATAATACAGGTCTTCCCAACACCGCTATCACCGATTAGAAGCAGCTTAAAGAAGAGATCGAACTTCTTCGCCATGATAATAAATTTGGAACTCACTCGATCATATTCATGCGCGCGGCGTGACGTAATTTTCAAGGCCTGGAGAGCGAGGGCGAAGGGGGGTGGCCAAATGTTCCAGAGGCTTCAATGTACGGAAAAAGGAGTGCGCATTTCATCTTTTCCTGTTACCTGAATTTATAAGGATTTTTATATCTGGCGAGTTTATTTACGAGAGTTTTTAACTATTGAGGCACAGAGACAGTTATGGAGTTATACATCTCAAACACATGACTGTAAACAAAGCTGTTTACAATTGGCGACCGGAATAATTCGGGTCGAATTTCAAATAAACATTTTATGATTCATACGTAAATATAGTTGTAATCAGATCAATAAACAAACGATGAGAATAAAGTTATACGTAATTGCAGTATTTAGAGTGTATGGGGATTTTAATTTTTGCAGCATCAAGCCATCAAGTACTTACGAATGTCAAAACAATTACAGTGATTAGCAATGATTAATGGTCGAGAATCATTCATCTGAAAAAGAATAATACAGGTTTGTCTGTCAAGGGGGGATTAATCAGCCTGGAAAACGAAGACTTGTGAGCTAAGAACACTAAAGTAACCGCGTTCATTTATCGTGGAAGCGCGTCGCGTCTAAAAACTGTCTAGTATTAAATGACCATAGTTATAATCCCCAGCGCGCGCTAAACGCGTCTCAGAATCCACGAACACGAACTTTCATTTTACTATCTCATGGTCTTTAATTACGAATCATGCCATTGCAATAAAAAGCAAAATAATAACTGTTATCTGAAAGTGAAAGTCAAACCACAAAATCCGATATACTCCACAGCGCCACTCTCGCTCCCTCGCCCGCACCTACTATCATGACCAAGGCCGCGCTTTAGGTCGCGTTGCTAGAAATCAAACAAGACAATTGCTGATATTTTCTCAAGTGAAAAATAGCTGCAAAGCATTTGCACTACTGCCTTTGAATTTCATACAGAATAGCGTATGCTTAAACACTGTGCAGCAAGCATGCGAGCTTACCTGGAACTTTAGTCGAGGGCGTGGTCCAGGTTTCGATACCAGTCGGCTCATCAAAAATGCATGTCGGTATCAGTCCTGCGGTCAGTCAAGATTTCGGGTTTCTGAGAAACGGTGCTCAATAATGGAATCTAATTCCGCATTCTAAGCGGCTTCTCCTTCCTGCCCTATGCTCGGTTTTTATCGCGCCTGCGCCAGGCTACTTATTCTCCACTTGCAGTTATAGTGTACCAAAGAATTTGAAAGACTCTAGTGTCATCAGCGTAATAATATTTAAAGAGCAAGTCTCCACATCCCACCGCACACCCCTTTCTGGGCCGCTACCCCGGCTATTTCTAATGCGCACTTGCATTTGGACTTTCTCTTTAAATTCGTTCTTACTCTCACGACAAATCTGTCAAATTCTTTTGTAGATTCTTCAGTAACTGGAAGATTACAGTCTACAACTTGAGATGTGTCTTGGCACAGTCGCCGTAATATATTCGAGATTTTTAAGAGACGCAAATCGACAAGCTGGGGCCATCGGGGGCCATAGGCAACAAGCCATTCGTGGGAGGTCGTAATGCGAGAAGCGCTGTGGTTGTTGGCAAAGATTACTGGACTCACATATACCATAGCAATAACAGGAAGGATACATAATCACAAGTTAAAACCAAGATCTGTTTTGGTTGACTGTGGCATGAATTTTTGATTTTCATCATTCGTCATTGTTAGTGATGCTGTATTTATTCACTTGCTACACTTTGACATAGACCCCTTGCACGTGACGTCAAAGTAGCTCAATTTGGAGGACAAAACAAAAGAATTTCAAACTCCTGAGAATTGGAACCTATCATTTTGTCCTCCAAATTGAGCTGCATTCCAACGTGCTGGAAGAGGTCTATACTCTTATGCTGAAACAAAGATTTTGGTGGTATGTTGTACCTATTAGGGTAGGAAGCAGTGTCGGATGCAAGAGTCTGTCGTGGGATACCCGCAGACAGAGAAGGTGGGGGGGGGGGGGGGGGGTGGAGGGATTGTGCTAAAGTGGGAAAGGGAAAGCTGATAAAGTAAAAAGCATTTTACAGTTAAAGTAAAATAAGCCATACTTATTGGTACATGGAACGCTTCATCTTTAATATCTCATCTCTCACAAATAATATAAAGTCGGTATACGACGCGAATTATTCTGTCAACTTGATAAGAGTACGCTATATAAACCTAAAGACAACGGTTAATCTGGATCTAGGGCTTACTAATTCTGAACAGGGCTATCTATCTATCTATCAACATTATTACCTTCCACTGGACTTATTTAGGTTTTTTTTTTACACTAACTGGGGACCTCTACATTTATGTCATCGTATTTCACATGTACACATACTTCAAATGAATACAAAGAAGGGGGGGGGACCGTAAAACAAATGCACAAACAGGGAGATATTGAACTAGATTTATGGTATGCACTCGCTTCTTTCTCGGGGGATGCTCGGAATTTTTCCGGAAGTCGTTCGTGAGCTCGGATCTCAAGTCATTGACTATCTAAACCAATAGATAAGCTTGATAAGGTAAGGGTAACTAGTTTGTTGAAGCTCAATAAAGACTTCCGGAGAATTTCCACATAATTTTTTAAGCTGAGCATTGGACGCGAGCATTTTACTCTAACTGATTCTGTTTCTTGTGTATATGGAGTAACATTTCAAGAAACTAGTAACAAGTCATTATGATGGTGATTTGAATATCAACATTGATTTTACACGTAATCTGTAATATTGACCATCTAAATAACAACTGAAAGCCTACAGAATATTCCTGTATAGACTATACAGGTTTGTACTTTATCTTATTTTTAAGATCAAAATCATTTTTTCAATTACTTTCTAGGTCATGTGTAGTTAGTTAGTTAAGCTTTGTACTTTTTCCTCATGGAAACGATCAGAAAAAAATTGCAAAAAGTGTTAGATTTTTTTTGAGCTATGAGTGGTTTTACAGGGTTTTTAGATTTCTCTGGTGTTGGGATTAAATTTCTTTAGATTGAAGACTTTATAACATAGCTTCAACCGCAACTTTCTCCATTGATCACCCTTACCAAAATCAAAAAAGGTGAAGATATATTCTTGCAAATGTACTGCAGAAACAGGGCCAAATTCCTGTATGTTAGAGCGATCAGCTCAGGAAAACTCACTTACAATATAAAATAGAGACACTAGTTGTACTATTTGCAATGGCCTTCTCTACACCTAATTCCAGATCTTAAGGAAACTATCCCAACTTCCTGTTGCTACTGCCATGCCGTCTTCGGTCACACCCAGACAGCTTACCCTATTGTCATGGCCAGCAAGTACACCAGCGCGCTCACCCTTCAGGGTGTCCCAGACATTGCAGTTAAAATCATCATAGCCAGCCAAAAGGAGACGGCCACTCTTGGAAAATGCTACAGATGTTATGCCACAAATGATATTGTCATGTGAGTACATCATTAATTCCTGGAATTGGAAAGGAAATTCACATTAGAAAAATGAATGGGAAATGAATGAATGAATGAATGAATGAATGGCAACAAAAACAATAAACTCAACAACACATGTGAGTAGAGATTGTTTGGTCTCTCCCTTTCTTTGAAGGATTTTCTCCAAGTTTTCTTGTTTTCCTCCCTCTTTGAATCCGAACACACTAAATGGACCCTTCTCAAAATTATTTTGAATGCAAAGGCTAACATGGAAATACAAAAAAAGCCACAAATTCAATCGAGGAAAAAGTGTGATTTCTTGTGTTTCATGTGAGCCTTGCATTAAATGCCCTGATTTAGTTCAGCCAAGAGATTATTTCTGGGTTTTATAAAATTTGAAGCTAGCTTTCACATTTACCTGATCAGCTCTGATATCAAAGAGTCTGCATGTAGCATCATCAGAACCAGTTCCAAAGGCAAAGCCATTGGGGAAATACTAAAAATGAAATATAATAAGTTTAAAATATTGATTACGGTAGTTTTACTTCACGTTATTTCCTGTCTCATACAGAATGTCATCAGCTGAATCGCAAGTTTTCAGTAGAATTCTTTCTGGTTGACAGCACATGGTAGTCCATGTTTGACCACTACAGCAGTACACAGTTCTCTGCACCATCTTGAAACATGAGGTGAACTTGCAATGATAGAGACCTTTTTTAACAACTTGGTCAATTTTTTGCACATGTCTCTATCACTGCAACGTCACTGTTCGTCTCGCTTAGATGCAAAGGCATGGCTACTATTCAAGATAGCGCAGGGAACTGTGAAGGGGACCGTGAAGGGGACTATAAGCCAATGTTATTGAAACAGATTCTTGATTATTATTGGATACTTACCGCAACAGCATTAATATCTGATTCGTGACCAGTAAAGGTTGTTTGCACATTCCGTCCCTAACATCCCACAACTATAAAAAAGATGAAAAGAACAGCATCAGAATACTTGATTTTTTTTGCAAAAACACTACATGCGTACATGGATGACGTCAGGGTACCAAACCACAGGCCGAGATAGAAAATACCACAGAAAATACCACATAAAATTATGTGAGTTTGTTGGATGTGTTGATTGTTCTCTCCCTTGACATGAGGGTTTTTCTCCAGGTTCTTAGGTTTTCCTCCCTCCATAAAAATCATCTTGTAAGTTGAGTGTTGTAAACAATGACAGAGCCCTTTAGAGGGCATAATGGTATTAAATACAAGGTCTGTAAATGAAGACTGCCTGATGATCAGTTATTCTCACCTTAGCTGATGCATCACAGGCACCAGATACAAAACTTCTGCCGTCTGGGGACAAAGACAAGCTCATGACGTCTCCTGTATGACCTGTAAATGTTGTTGTTTGTTGTCCTGTTTCTATGTCCCACAAACAGCTAAAATAGGGGGAAAATAAATCCATCAGTTCATGAGTTTTATGCAAAAATAATTCACTAAAAATACTTATACAGCTTGGATGTAATCTTATCTATCTAGAGATTTGCACTTGGTTTTATATATATTCATATTATCAAAGTAATCAGTAGTAAGAGGAAAAGTATGATACTAAAGAGAATGATATGTGTAGGAACATGGCAGGGTTATGGTATGGGGAGGACAGACCATTGAATGTCAAATGTTTTTATACAAGGCACTGCACTGGCATGGTCATAGCAAGGTGCTGTCCGTGCCGTAAGTTATTTATAGCCATATGAAAACTGCTTTAAATCACTACAGATCTTTTCAGCTTTGGTAAAATGTTTTTGAAAATTGGCATGGCATTTCCTTGAGTATTATTTCTTTGGTTTATCAATAATGCTCAAGTAGATTCATTGATATAGATGAATCAAGATTATTCCCAACGGAAACAGGAAAACATGGTTCAATGGGAAAACATGGAAAAATTCTATTCAAAGATAACGGCAAAGGTTAAAGGTATTTTGAAACCATGTGAAGTTGTTGCCCAATTCTCTAGAGCCAGGGGCTAATGTATTAAATGTTTAAATGAATGAGTTATACAGATGGACACGCCTAATGTGACAGATACTAAGAAATAGTGTTTTTCTTACCATGTCATATCTCCAGAACTGGTAATGATGAAGTTATCATCGATAAAACGACAACATGAAAGATAACCTGAAAAGAAAAAAAGATCCATGAGCACTCGGGCAAGGAGACACTGCTATCATATAATGTACAATGTGCATACTTTGACATAATATCTAGAGCAGTTTTCGTATGAGTATGAAAAACTTACAGCATGGACAACACCTAGCCATGACCATGTCAGTGCCGTGTCATGTATGAAAACATTGGACACTCAGTGTTGTGTCCACGCCATGCCATGACCGTGCTATGTGCCATGTTTTTTCACACTCTTACAGAATCTGCTCTTATATAAATTTGATGTGAGCTCTACATACAAGACAAAAGAGCAAGAGCAATGGTTTTTGAGCACTAATGATCAACAGCTCCCAGAATGTATATCAGAGTGCCGAGACACGTGGGACTGTATTTTATTGATTTATAAAAAAAATTTATATATTCTAATTTTGTCCTTTGTAGTAAGATTAGTATCTAGCTGTCCACAGCGCATGTTGTATTGCAAATATTTGATAATAATTAATGAAACACAACAGAGAAATAAAAATTAGATGAGAAAAATCAATATGTGTCTTCATATTGCTCCTTAGGCCTGGTTTAGACATTGAATATCTAAAGTTTGAGCCCCGCTGGGCTCAGTGTCATATGTGAGTAGAGTTGTTTGTTGGTTCTCTCCTGTGCTTCGAGGGTTTTTCCGGGTTCTCCGGTTTTTCCTCCCTCCTCAAAAATCAACTTCTAAATTCCAATTGGAATGCAGTGGAGTAAGAGCCACTCTGTGGATTCCACTGTTAGTTCTCATTTATTTATTTATTCCCATTTATTTTGAATTTCCCTTGCCAAATCTAATGCAAATGAAGTCAAACAATAGGTTTTGCTCATTTGCATTACATTAAGCACATGTGGAATTTGACATTTAAACTAGGCCTTAATGACAGAACAGCTCAACTAAGCAAAATATAATTGACATTATAACTAGTTAATCTTTATGCTAAATATTTTTCAGTGCCAGTTCTGTGATGGGCATTGACAAGTCAAGGATGAGTTGCAACATAAATGTGTACGACATTTTGTCAACAAATTAAACTAAGTGCTGAATGTCTGCTGAAGCAATAAAAAACTGAAAGACTCTTAAACAGAATTATTGAACTAAATATTAAGGGAATTTGTCAGGATTGAACAAACATTTTTGAAACATAGAAGTGAAAGTTAACTTGTCAAAAAAGGTATTCTTCTATCATAAATTCAGAATTTAATTAGATATTCCAATTTTGAGTAAAATGATTTGCTGGAACAGGAAAACTATTCAGCTATATAATAATGTATAATATATACAATTGCTAATGGAAATAAAAATATATGGAGGGAGACGGCAAGAGAAGGTTAAAATAGTTTTTTAGCTATATACCTGTATGTCCTGGAAGTTCTCTGCTGACACGAACATTGCCTTCTCGTGTTTTGAGACTGTAAATTGAACATATATTGTCCAGACCACCTAGACAATGTAAAAAAAGACACATTAAAGACTGCAGAAGCCATAACAGTCACAAAGTTTAGAGAAGAGTTTAGTCAAAATCTAAGTGGTTTGAGTGCGTCTTTATACCCTTGGCATTGACATTGGCATTGGCATTGAAATAAATTTTGGAACAGAGTTTTAAAAAAATTATAACATATTGAGCACTTTAGAGGGGAAAAAATATCCAACTCTACGAAACTTTACTATGATAAGCTGACAACATAATCATTTTGGAAATTTTTCGACATAAAATGTTGAGCAATGTACAAGAAAAAGATGTTCAACTTTACCATACTTTATTATTTTTGCTAATGATTGTGCAATAGGTAGGATTTCTGTTTTTGCACTCCAGTTTGGAGAATTATTAGTTAAGCTCCTGGATTATGAAATCTACATACCACATGCGACGAAGCTTCCAGAAGGAGCATATGCACATGTCATTACCCAGCTAGAACGCAGAGGAATGGCATGAACCTGAAGAAAAAAGAGAATGCAAATAATGAAAATGGAAATAGAAAAAGTGGAAAAGGGAAAAAAATTTGAAAAATTCTTATTCTTTGTGCAAGACATTTACATAATTTATAAACAGATCCCTTGAAATATATTGCACAATTTAAACCATATTTCGAATTAACTTGAATTATTTCAGACATCCAAGTGTAGATAACTTAAAATCTAAAATCTGTTTACATGGGTGATTTTTGCGGCAAGTTTTGAAAATATGATAAATTTTATCTTATGCTTCCAAAGAGACATTTGTCCAGGTAATCTTGGTGTTCGGATTAAAATTTTAATTCCTTTTTTTTTTTTTTAAAACGTATTAATCAATATACAATATACAATTTTAATTCTTAACCATTCTCAACTATGACCCAAATTGCCACAACAATTGCATCTGAAATTGCCAGTGTACATAGGCCTTTATTATCTTTCATACAATAGAACGTAACTACCAATTTTGTTGGTACTTTGTGGTACTTTTGCTCAAGGAAATGTGCTTGTGAATAAAACTTTTTGCTGTAATGGACTACTGCTCACTTCTCAATGTTCAATGAAATTGAAATGAGCGAAAACTTACAACACTATGATTTGTGCTGCATTTTTGATCTTTCTTCAACAGCCTATACAAGAAATTTAGTGCTTTTGCATCTAGTTTATGTCACGCATGACCAGTAACTCTTGCGTGTTGAAACGAGTTTCGGCTGCTTTGTTTGGAATTCCATATCTTGGAGCCAACTACTATCAAAACTACAGCAACTTAACTAACTTTTAACTTAAGATAAGGACTTTCAAGTTGATTCTTAGAGATGTGGTTGGAAAGTGAACTCTCTTGGAAAATATTTCACAATCATTCATGATAGCGGGTCCAAAAACTGAATTTTTTGGGAATATTGGAGATTTGAATGAATATTTTTGAAACCTAAATATGATGTCTTTGAATTCCCAAGTTTACTGGTCAAGTGTGAAGTAAATCTGTAACTTATTCTCACCTTATTTGTTGTATAAGAATCCCACACAATAAGTTTTCCATCTTGTGAAGCACTTACTAAGTTTCTGCAGTAAACAAGAGAAAATATTTCAAAAATCCAAAGTAGGAAACTAGTTCAATTGTCAACACTTCAGTCATTTATGCTTCACTGGTAGTAACCATAATAGTGGAAATAAAAAATTGGACTGCAAGACTACTTTCAGCAAGTTTAACCAAGATCTACAAATAACTATTTATTGGCATGAACAGTTTCAAGAAATGTTTTCAGACTTTTTCTAACAGTAATACTATTTTTCTTTCATATATTATGAGAAAAATGATTGATGAATGATTTTCACTTTGCGAATCAATGGAAAGAGAAAACATGAATTTACAACCTTCGCTTTTACCTGTATTTGCCCTCTTAGTACAAGTGAGATTATTTTTTGTTCTAGCTATGCCATATCAGATGTATATCAAATATGTATCAATCAATGAGAAGTTTCCAAATTTCAAAATTACTGAGCAAGAATTTAAGCAGAGAGAGAGAGAGAGAGAGGGATTATGTTTGTTTTACCTTTGCAATACTCCACTGAATGTAAAGCAAATATATATCAATCAATGAGAAGAAAGTTTCAAAATTTTAAAATTACCAAGCAAGAATTAAAGCAGAGAGAGAGAGAAAGAGAGGGAGGGAGAGGGAGAGAGAGAGAGAGAGAGAGAGGGAAAGAGAGGGAGGTGTTACCAACCTGGAATCAGACCCCCAGTGCATAGCGTATATTTTTGCAAGATGACCACGAAGCGTTCTACGTGTTCTCATTTGTATTCTTCCCACTTGTTCCAAGTTTGCTGTGACTTGAAGGAGGGTTGTATCTGCAGCAATCTTCCTTGCATCCTGAAAAAAACAATATTCCAGCCTTTAGTTCTCTCTTCTAATAAACCCAATACTCCAGTTTCAAATTCTGTTGTTCAGGGCTAGCCTAAATTTTGTGTAGAAGATTCATGTGTTACAATGAATGTTTGTTGAATTTCAAAAAGCTTGTAATAGTTGGAGTTCTACATTTTTTTACTTTACTATTGGTATTTGTGAAACATTTTGATATGAGGATAACCCTGAGTAAAGCTGCAAGTTCAACATGATTTTACCAAGATTTCAAAAAAAACAAAAACATGATAAATGTGGGGCCTTTTATCAGAGTAATACTTCTGTAAAGTTATGATGATATCGTAGCATGTGTAATCAAATGATGAGTCAGCAGCAAGAGTATGAAAGTATTCCAATATAAGGTCCTTAATTTTAATGTAAAAAAATTGTGAAAAAAGCTAAAGATTGTACAACATTGTAAAGCATTCTCATTCTCACCCCAATGAGAAAATTTTTGAAATATGTCAGATAAATAAGGAATTGTTTTAAGACTTACATTTGAACCAAAAACCTTGATAAACAAGTTTTACAATATGAAAATATTTGTTATAAAAATAGTGATAATTCTATGAATTTTGAGAATTTTTTACTGACAAAGTGAAAACGGAAAACAAAGATTTTATATTCTTTTATAACAGCCTCAGCTTATTGTTGTATAAAAATATAATAAAAAATATAGTTATAAAATAAAAGAAAGATGCAATGCTCATTTTGTATGAAATTTAGAGGATTTTTTTTAGCTCTAACATCTAAATTTCATTTATAAACACAAGGATTTTTTGAGAGAAATTTTAACATCCAATCCCATAAGTTCAATTAGAAAACCTGTAAGGAATAATTCACTATAAATAATATCATAATATTAAACAAAAACTAGCTCCCAAGCTCAGTGAAAATCATTTGCTTCAAACAGACTCAAAAAAATGCTATTTTTTGTAGGGATTTTATTCTATTTTACTACATTAGGGGTGGAAGCTTCATAGGCAACTCCCTTGAGATCGAAAATGAAAAATAAAAATAGACGAAAATAAAATATATAGATCTCGAAATAACTGGATTTGAGCGCTAGTTCGAGGCAGCAAATAGAGAATACCGGGAAAATTGGGGCTGAAGAATGAAGATTTATTGAGAAATTTCGATTCGTTTGATGAGAGTAAACTACAGACGAATATATACAGACCAAATGACGTGTCAGGCAAAGAATTATAGTCGAACGCAGCTTATTTTAATCACAACCACAGTTTTTTAATGAACAGGACAAAAGATGTGAATTTTGTTCATAAAAATCGAGACTAAGGGTTTGGAGTTGTGAAATCTGGCCGGCATTGTCGAGCCATTTTTTCCATCACACCCCTGGCTAGCATAGCAACTGCTTGAGCTTAGATCTTTGTGTTTACGCTCTTATTTATAAGACGATCTTTCGCCAGACCGAAAAAAGTTAAAACTCGAGACCTTTTTAAACTGGATTAGGGTCTGTAAGGTTCGTTTAGTCAAGAACGGCGACGCTTTCTTCTCGTTTTCGATTCCAAGCCACCTTTTGCCCTTCAACAACTACGAACCTAAATCGGCCATGTTGCAAACCAAACAACCAAAGCGCCATTTTTCTTCCATTTTGAGCCTCTAAAACACCTCAAACATCGATTTAAAAACCAAAAGAGTGTTTTTAATATCTCTATATGTTAGTATTAGACTCGTTGCTTGGATTTGATGATAGAAAAACTGCTCAAACACTTAGAAAAAGAGAGCACGCCTAGACAAGATTTGGTTTACTGGGGGATGTGGTCTCTATAGGCTATGGGCGACGCTTCTTCTATCACCTCAAAATACCTGAATATATCTAAATACTGGAAATATAAGAAAAGGGAATACGGTGGAAGAAACAGAAATACATACATTTGGACTTTCTTTACCAAAACGATCTTGTATTTAGAACAATAGGTTTTTTTCTTCATGTAAAAATTGAAAGCATTCGCACAACCATGACTCACAACATTCAGGTACATTTGATAGAAATTTTGTAAATTGTGGCCTTTTTGTCGAATATATAAGCTCTATGAGAACTAAAAACGAGAGAAGATCCATTTATATTGGAATATATGTAAACAATTTTGGAGTTTTTCGCTTCTGATTGTGATCAGAACCGAACGACAAACTAACTGAGCATTGGGGTTTGTGCCTGCATGATTGAAGAAGACGGATTTACATTCAACATCTCACTTTCTGTATTTTCGACTTTTTCTTTACGTCAAATCATTTTATTCTTGACCCAAATATAAAACTTAGGGCCTAAAAAACTCGAAATATTTCTAAGATCACAATTATAATAAATTCAGAATTGCGTTGGCAAGAAAACAATATAATCTTATGTACCGGGCGAGCCGAGAAAAGAGCCCAAAAAATTCTTCCTAAAATCGTTTAGATATGATTGGGAGTTATGTTATGGTGAAAGATTATGAGTTGGACTAAGGAACGTTGGAGGAAAGGTTTAAACGAGGAGAAGAGAACGATTATTGCAGAGAGATTTAGGTAAAAGTGAACGACATATTAAGCAAAAGCCGCCATGTAACATCTGCCCTCCTATCCTTCGAACAAAACCCAATACAAGGATTTTTCGCTCTGTGTTTTTTGATTAATCCTCGAAAAATATGCCTTTTACAACAAGAATGGGCAAAAGGATAATCAAGCAACACAAATCCAGCGAAATACTCGGAATTTTAGAGATTCTTCGAGGAGGTTGTTGTGTGGTCAAACATGGAAGGCAAGCAAAGTCGCCTGTCATACGGACCCAAGACTTGGAAGTTAGTCTTGACTTGGTTTCGATTCAACCGATTCAAACGGCTCTCACAACTCGAATTACAACGCTAAGTGGTCTTGGATAGAAAGAAGCGACGAAAAACAGTCAGTATTCGACGAAAAGGGGAAACACTGGCTGGTATCGAAGCTGGTAGTCGAGGTTCCTTCGCCTTCGAAGGTTCGACTCCAAAGACGTTGAGCGGTCGCTGGCTGCTTTCGTTTTCTCTCAACCCTTTTTCTTATCAACAATAAACTTTCACTCACCCGAATTTGGCTTTTCAAAGCCTCTGCCTCCTGTCGAAGCTGTTCTAACTCACTCATTGTAGCCAGTGGAGTTCAAAAAACCAAGTCAACTCTATGTTGAAAACGAAGAATCAAAGACGACGGTTGCTGCAGAGAAAAACACTCCTTGCTGAACTAACACTCGCTCAAACTCCAATCCAACGAGTCTGGCAGAGCGTTAGGCTTTTCTTGATGGTCTGCTCCACTCAATAATCCCAGAAAGATGTGTTTTGAGCTGTGAAAAAGCAGATTTTTAGCCGTGGCATTAGCTTAGCACTTGGTCTGGTATACTGGGAGTGGTCTCTTTGATAGATTGCAAAGGATTGCCCCCACACTCATACACCACATTATACAACAGTATTATAACCAGCCCCTGCCTGCATGGAGCCCCCCGCATACCCTACATGATATACATGGATATGGCCCGGCAGACGAGAGGAACATGGCACTAGCCATCACTAAAATTATTGAATTTAAATAACCGTTTTAATAATATTAGATATCGATTAAAAAAGTCGTATTTATGTGAATAGGAAAGAATACAATTAACCGAAAAATATTTCTTTTTTCCAGGATTTTTAAAATTTTTTAAAAATTTTTACTAGAAATTGAGATTTTGAAGGGAAAGCCTGGAACTAGTTAATCCTGAACCAAACCTGATGTAATTTGGGAAAAAAGGAGGGGAGGGGTGGTCTAAATTTTTGAGTTAGGAAAATATCCATTATTTTCATTCTCTATTTCATTTAAATTCTTTTTCATTGTCTTTCTTTCTTAGAATTCTTAACTTATTTTCTGAAAATATTTGTTCTGGGATAAGGAAAAGAGATAAGATTGAATGGGATGGGATTTTTTTTAAATTATTTCCTAGTTTATTCTTCATTTCTCTTTTTGCAGGCCCATCCTTTTTTCCTATTTCTCTCATATCCTATTCTCTTTTTCCCCTCAATCCTATTCTTTCCCATCCATTTTTCTTTTGCTTTCCCATCCATTCTTCCCTTTCTTTATCTTTTTCCTATTTTAGCAAAATCTCTCCCATTTCTTTCCCTTCTATTACCCTTTGGACCACAGGCAGCCCAAGCAATGGTCTTGTAAGATTACATACAGTGAATGTATGGGTCTAAAATATCTTAAAATCCATTAGTAATAAAGTTGGACTGACCTTCGTCTGTAGTGGTTTTTGATAGCATGTAGATCCTTCCTAGCTGGTTTTTGCCATTTTAAGTGATTTTTCCTATTTCCCCTCCATCAGTATTATTATAAGACCATTGTTTGGACTGCCTATGTTTGGACTGGAATTTTTCCTAAATAATTTCCTAGATCTTGATTGATTCCTTTTATATCCCACATTTCCTATACTATCCTGTTCCATTTTTTTTTTGGCTCTTTCATGTCCTGTCCTACGACATCCCATCCTTTCTTTCTTTGTCTTACCTATCCCATTTCATCCCTCTTTCCTTTCCCATCTCTTCAATTCTTTTTTTTTTTCCTTTTCATATCTTATCCTTCTCTCTCCATTTCCTTTCCCACCCTTTTTAATTTCCATTTTTTTTCTTCATTTCTTTTCTTCATAATCATTAAGTCAGGGACCGCAGTGCATACTTTTGAGTCAGGGGCTGTTCTGGGGTATGTCTGGGGAAATGCCTGCACCCCCTGAAATTTTGAAATTCAAGCTCTTGGAAATGCATTTTCCAGTGTTTTGCGGGGCAATAGACCCCTTGCAGCATGCATGCTGGAATGCAGCTGAATTTGGAGGACAAAACAATAGGTACCAACTTTTAGGATTTAGAAATTCTTTTGTTTTGCACTCCAAATTGACCTTTTTAGCTTCGTATGCAAATTGCCCATTTCAGACCACATGACATTCCCTTGAGAAATATTCTTTTGTTAAAATATTAACACATGAAAGAATCAGCTCCCAAGAGTGGCATCACATGGTCTGAAATGGGCACAACAAACAACGAAGCTGAAAAGGTCTATTGAGCTGCATTCCGACGTGCTTCAAGGGGTCTATTGCAACATATTTATGGCATTAAACTCATGTCAAAGCTTTAGGAATGACATAACAATAAATTATTTTTTGGCTCAACACCAATATGTAAATAAGAAAATCAAATTTTCAGACTTTAATATTTTTTTTCACTTTAATATCAACTACACAGAAACATCAACCATATCCAGTTCTACTAGATAAATCATTACAAATCTTTTTATCTTATTGGTTCATATACCCTATATAGATTCCCAGAGTAACCAGAATGGTACTAAACAGCAACAGGTTTTTTAGTAACAACATCCACTTACGGCACAAGGTGCAAACGTATGACCACATTTAATGTATTTGCATACTTCTATGCACATTTCGATGCAAGCTGTCTGGTTTTACCAAATATAGAGTGTAACAACTCATTTGGCAGCAAAAAGCCTATGCATATATAGAAGTATATGAATTCATTAAATGTGGTCATACTGTTGAAGGTTGCGCTGTAAACATACTGCTGCAGAAACAAACCAAGAGCTCAAACACATAAAGTTACAGCTAGCTAATACCATTCCAGTTTGTCTGGGTTCAACTCAACATCTTTTAAAAGTTCTAGAGGTAAAACAGCCCTGGAGAAAGCCCTATCAAGCTTTCTTTTCCACAGTCTTGGACTTGTGCTGTTGCTTTACTTCAAGGGATGTCTGAAGTCCTTGCCTGCGTACTTAGCATTTGAGCCTAGTTCTTCCTCAATCCTACAGCATGAGAGAGAGAGAGATAATGATTAACAAAGGTAATAGTGTAAAAGATCTTAATAATTAATTGATGTGTCTCAGGGTTCAAAATTCCCACAAGCTAATTGGTTAAATGTGAGTTAAAAATTACAAATATCCAGTGAAAAGAATCTTTTTAGAAAATAATCATGATATGCAAAGAAAAATTAAGTCTTTGTGTCTGCATTCAATCCATTTATCTTGTAGCTGCTCAATGCACAAGATAAGTTTAAAAAATGAAATTCTAACCCTGGTGTCCTGGCCATGTTGGTGGTTGTTTAACAAGACTTCTCATTAGCCTCCATTTTAATACCACCAATATGGCTGGCTGTCTTTATTATATAACTCTTATAGAAATGCTTGCAACCCCATCAATTGTGTGAATCAAAATGCATGGAAGAGACCATCACAAGTGATAACGATTAATGTATTGCAATGAATCAGAGTAAGAAGTACCTGAGGAGTTGGTTGTACTTGGCAAGCCTTTCTGACCTACATGGTGCCCCAGTCTTGATCTGCAGGTATAAAGAAAAACAGAGGGTTGCTGAGGTTGTGAGAAGAGCATGGACAGGACCCTCAGGGTTGGGACTCACCCATATATAATAGGGTGAGGATGCTCTTCAAATTTTGAAAATAACACCTAAATGGTACCACAATTTTTTTCTTGTAGTCATTGCAATCGCAATTTTTACCCCTAAATGGTACCAAATGACACTCATTTTATGGCATTTTAATTAGTTGTTTCGGTTAAACAAGATTCCAAATAATTCACATTAACCTCTAACAGGTGTGACGAGCATCCCCGCCCCTCTTACTTCGGGGTACCCCGGGGGCATTACACTGATATATCTAATTACACATCCCCACCTCTTTCACTTCAGGGTACCCCCTGGGGCATGGTATAATTTGATATATCTAATTAACCATTCAAAAGGTTTCAATTAATGACACAGGAAACCCATGTGCATGCTTGTTGCAACACACTTACCTGTCCTGCACACAGACCAACTACCAAGTCAGCAATGAAGGTATCTTCAGTTTCTCCACTACGATGGCTGACCATCACACCCCAGCCATTCTTCTGGGCCAGCTTACAACTGAATAAATTCAAAACAAATAATGATTCAACAAAATTGCTGTAAAACACAAGAAAACTAGTAACTAGTAATGTATTTGGGCTTTATAATCGCTTGCCGTTGAGCATACCCATACAGATTGACTGCTGATATTGTATATACGGTAGTCATTGCTACTTACGCATTGATGGATTCTGTGACAGATCCAATCTGGTTGACCTTCAGTAAAAGACAGTTGCATGCCTTCTTGTCAATTGCTGTTTGCATTCTGATTAGGTAACAAAATAATAGTTATAAAGGAATGATACTTATTCAATTGTCTCACGATTGAGGGTCATTTTTCAAGGGGGTGAAGGAGGGGAGGGGAGGGTGCATTTAGCTGTTACATTGTTCTTTAGAGTCGTTTTCATATGAGTGGAAAGCCTAGGACCCAACTAACAGTGACAGTACAGTCCTGTCTGCTTTCATTGGGAAGCACAGGTGGAGAAGCAGTGAGAGTGAGTTTGAGTTTGAGTCCCACCAGGCTCAGTGTTGTATGTGACTAGAGTTTGTTGGGTCTCTCCTGTGCTTTGAGGGTTTTTCTCTGGGTTCTCTGGTTTTTCTCCCTCCACAAAAAAACCAACTTCTAAATTCCAATTCGATGATGGAACGAGGGCCACAGGTTTGTTAGCCACTGACTATTAAGTGCTACCCTTGTAAAACAAGGACGTTTTTTCCCCATAGTACTCTTGGATTGTTTCAATTTTGCTTGACCATCATAGGAAACACATCTCCGTGGCATACACCGTGAAACTTTTTGATTATGAACACCTTTTCAGTTTGGTCAAGCTGCAAGATTATTGTCTTTAGAGCAAGCAGTGTTTTAATATTATTTCATATTTGTTTCATGTAACAGTTCTTACCTCTTTGGGTTGGTAACAGTTAAGTCATCACTGTAAAAGAAAGAGTCATATCATTTTGCTATAATAAACTAAACAGAATCAGCTGCAACAACAACAGCAGCAGCAGCAACAACAACAGCAGCAGCAACAACAATGAGAACAACATCAACAGCAGCAGTAGAAGAAACAACAGCAACAGTAGCAACAACAGCAGCAGCAGCAGCAGTAGCAACAACAGCAGCAGCAGTAGCAACAGCAACAACAACCTTCTTCAGCAGCATCAACAACATCAGCAGCAGCAACAACAACGTTCAGCAACAACAACAGCAACAGCAGTAGCAACAATGAAAACAACAACAAAAACAGCAGCAACAGTAGCAACAGTAGCAACATAACTCACCCCACTATCTGGATAGAAACCTTTCCAGTAAGATCAGTCCATGCATCCCAGTGATCCTGGTCATACGCATCCTCAATGGAAACAACTGTGCAAAGGAAATGTTACACTCAAGATGGATGGTAACAATCCTCATGCTAATCACTATTTAATAATTAGACCATGCAGCCCTTGTGGTCTACAAGTCAATAGCCCATGGGGCCATAGACCATGAAGGTGAGAGGTCTATCCATCTATCCCATCCATCCATCTGTTCATCCATCTGTTCATCCATCAATCCATCCATCTGAATTGTTTTAGTATAAACCTACTAATCGGTCAAATAAATGACTGTTTTTTTGCAACTAAATAATTGTTTTTGCCATCGTTTTGGCTTTCAAAATTGGCCTTTTTAGCTACTAGTAGACTAATAGACCACTAGTAGCTCAGCCAAACAGAGCAGAAGATTTGTGACAGACCATTATTAAGGTTTTACTAAACAGAAACATCCCTTTTTGGCTTGCGCATTAAACTTTCCCATTTCAGAATATGTCATTCCCTAGAGTATCATTTCTTTGTTTAACGGTTGCGCATGAGAAGACATGAATATGGATACAACTCAAACAAAGAATCTTATTCTCAAGAGAATGGCAAGTGGTCTGAAATGGGAAAACATTGATCCCAAGGTACTACGCTTCTCAGTTGAGCTTGAAACAACCGAAGTTTTGTCACGCAGTTTTGTCGTTGAAAAGTACGTTGTCAGGGGCAACATCAAAAACATTCAATAGGAATCAAGCATGATACTGACGTCACCGCGGCGGCAATTAAGCTCGTGGATTTTTCCCACACTTTCCCACACTATACGGCTCAATACTTTTGACGTTGCCCCTAACAACATGTACTTTTCAACAACAAAACTTCGTGACAAAACTTCGGTCGTTTCAAGCTCAACTGAGAAGCGTAGTAAAGACATCTATTGCAATGAGGGTGAATAGCCCACTTTCGATATTCTGGTTGAGTGATCACGCACAAAGTAATTCAAGACGAGGCTCCGGGGAAACAATGGAGTAACCTAATATATTCTTTTGTTTCCCCGGAGCCTCGTCTTGAATTGCTTTGTGCATGATCACTCAACCAGAATATCGAAAGTGGGCTATTCATAAATAAAGAGAGAAAAAGCATTTTGTAAAAGTTGGATGGGTTGAGTTGGGAGCAAATGGGGGTAGGGGAAAGCTCAAGGCAAGCTATTTCACTGACAATGGTTTAAATATGCGCATTTGAAAACAGTTAGTTGATATTTGCGCACTACAAATGAATAAAATGTTATTATTATTATTATATTGGCCTACAGGAAATCAAATCTAATGGCGGTGTCTAGTTGATGTAGTAAATGATTACCAGGATAGTCTTTGATGAAACCAAGGTAGATGTCTCTCAGTGCTTCAGATGTAACCTGGTAAAGTAACAACAAACAAGTTTTTTATTTATTTTTATTTTTGTTATTTTGCCATGTAGACTTTCACAAAGTCCTTCATCTCCGTGTTAGTTTACCCACACTGAATAAAGCACAGGTAGCCCAACAAGGGTCACACGCACTGGTGGCTACGCATTGGACAAAGGACTTTTCCAACTTGTTTCCCACCAATTCTAGCGACCCAAAAAAATGGGTCATTGAATTATGCTAGCGCTCTTTATCAACATACAAAAATTTAATGCACACTACAGAAATCTATGCCATTGTTGGCATGAAATGCAAATGGAAATCCTGCAAGAGGAACAAGTCGACCTCTCGCGACTTTGACACTGACTTCTTTTTTTTCTCTCACTTTTGCTTGTGATGCTGTCAGAGTCCCAGAACAGAGAGGTTGGCTTGGATCAAATCTAAAAGCCATGCTATTTTGAACAAAGCATGAAATCACCATGTAAAACATACCCATTTGCTTGGATCTGAGTTCTTGTTCTTGAAGTCCAAGTCATACTTGCCATCCTTGTGAAATTCTAAACAGATAAAAATTAATTGATTTAAATTACATCGTCAAGGAGCTTGGCCTTCATGACTACTCAAGCTTTTCATAAGACTCACTAGAATATTCTACTTTACTCACCAGAAGCAGCGACATCCATTCCAATGTCAATCTTTCCAGTGTATCCCGCTTTCTCTATGGCAACCTTGAGAAGCTCAAGACCTGGTCCAAAAATATGGTAACAGTTACAAATACTTTTTCCAGTTTACGGTTACAGCAAAATGTATAGATCATAAGAATGATACATACCTTCTCTGTTGTCCTGGATGTTTGGGGCAAATCCTCCCTCATCTCCAACATTGGTAGCTTGGAAGGAAAAAGAAATTATAGTTAACTCAAATCAAAACCTCTCTACCACTTGGAAATTCCAATCCATGGGGGAGGTATGGATATTTTCTGGAACTACGAAATATGCCCTTCTCAGACCTTCCCCACCCCTTGGAAATTCCAATCCCCTTCCATGGGGGAGGTATTGATAATTAATATTTCTAGAACTGGGTCATTTCTATTTCCCCTCTATAACATTTACACTATCTGCCGTTATTTCAGCTTATTACCATCAATGCCATATTTCTCCTTCACAACTTTCTTTAAGTTCTGGTAGATTTCAGAGCCCATCCTCATAGCCTCACGGAAGCTTGAAGCACCTGAAACATATTAAGAGTTCAATATATGGTTATGTGTTTGTTTCATTCAGTTTAATTCATTTTAATCAAATCAGACTGAGTGTATCTTGTTAGAAATAATGTAATCCCAAGGTTTTGGGTCTCTGACCCATCGTCAAGGAAAGAATATTTTACAATGATAAGAATTTATACATTACTATGGTAAAGTAACAAGCAGACACAAGCAAAAATAACAGTGACAAACAATATCAAGAGTTACAGCGGATTCAGATTGAGCATTTAACGGCACCCCTTGTCGCGATCGTTGCAGTCGTTAAATTTGTATGTTTCTATGCAGAATGCACAACGTTTCTAGGGGGATGGGTGCATGTTCGGCTGACAAGATTGATTTTATCAGCCGAACATGCTCCCATCCGCCTAGAAACGTTGTCGATCTGCATAGAAACGTGCAAATTTAACGGTCTCAACGATCCCAACAAACGGCGCCGTTAAACGCTCAATCTGAATCTGCTGTATAAATACTTGGAATGTGGATAGGAATGTGGTTTCTGTGAACTGCTAATGCATGGACCACTGCTCATAATTGCTGTAACTCAGTCATAACCGCAAGAATGTCTTTTACATGCAAAGTGTCAGAGACTAACCTGTAGGTAGCAGCATGAACTCCTGCATAGCAAGCTTATTGCCAGCATGGCTGCCACCATTAATGACATTAAAGGCAGGGACGGGAAGAATGACGGTTTTATTACCAGCCAGCTCTGAAATATACTTGTAGAGAGGAACGCCCTGCAAATCAAGAATAAAAAAATTGCTCTGACTTAGTGATTCCTTGAACCTCTTTTCTAAACAGTTAAGGGTCTAGCCCACTTTGGATGTTCTGGTTGAGAGATCATGCGCAAAGCCATTCAAGGCAAGGCTCCAGGGAAACAATAAAGTAATCCTAACAATTATATTCTTCTGTTTCCCCAGAGCCTTGCCTTGAAAGTGGGCTGTTAAGAAAGAGGAGATGTAGAAGGATGTTACCTTGTGTGCTGCACCTGCTTTGCATACTGCTAAGGATACTCCAAGGATAGCATTGGCTCCTAGCTTAGCTGAAAAAATGAACAAAATTAATGTATTTCAGGATCTATTTTGTCACAAAAAGTCATCCCAGAGTCTTGAATTTTGAAAGGAAAGAAAACTTTTAAACAATGATCTATGACCTTGGGCTCACAAAACATAGCCTTGCCTTGGGGTCTCGCAAAGTCTTGCCTTGACCAATCACCGCCCCTCGATGGGTGTGCCACACAAGTGCAAAGTAATCATGCTTTTTATAAAACTCTCTCTCAACAGAAACTCAAGAAAGTTTTGAAAAGTTGGAAATGTTACTGCTATTTTCATATCTTTAAGAACAAATAAAAGGGATAGAATTCAGTCAATCTTACCTTTATTCTCAGTTCCATCCAGCTGAAGCATGAACTCATCAATTCCCTTTTGGTCAGTAACTTCAAGGGCCTGTAGAATATTGGAAAAGGCACATGAAGAATAGCATTTGATATGTACATGTGCATATAGATCCCTTTAACTTGACGTCAAAGCAGCTCAATTTGGAGGACAAAATAAAAGAATCTCAATCTCCTGAGAATTGGATACATATTGTTTTGTCCTCCAAATTGAACTGCATTCCAACGTGTTGCAAGGGGTCAATAGACAAGGATGGTAATGAGTAAGATACACTGCTGGATAGGGCAAACTAACAGAATAGTTATGGAGTAGCAACAGAGGGTGTACTGACAAAGATAGCTCCTGTGTTGGACAGACATCTAAGAGATAAGGGTAGGTGTACCAACTTAGATAGATAGTATAGTAATTTATAAGAATATTATAGTAATATATTTCTTGAAGTGGCAATCTTGCCATTTTACCTTTGAAATCAAGGCTGGTCCAATGGTGGAATTGACATTGTCCACAGCTTTCTTCACTCCTGGTGTAATAAAGCAATAAAATAATAATGAAAAATATTATCAATACCTTGCCTTTAATAATAATGATAATTGTCCCCAGCAAGCTGACCCAGGCCTATTTTTTAACTACCAAAGCTCCCCAGACGATAGCCACTGCCATTTACTTTTAATAGACCCCTTTTACATGACGTGAAAGCAGCTCAATTTGGAGGACAAAACAAAAGAATTTCAATCTCCTGAGAATAGGAACCTATTGTTTTGTCCTCCAAATTGAGCTGCATTCCGACGTGCTGCAAGGGGTCTACTAGTATTTTCCCTGCCTGAAGATCTCTTTCACATTGTCATGGGTACCATTTGGAGTTGTAGCTGGGTATTTATAATTGCATTCTCATGGGAATAATTTAAAAGTAATTGATAATATTTTTACCTTTTCCTAGGAATCTTCCAGGTTCTTTGTCCCTCAGTTCAAGTGCTTCGTAGATACCAGTAGAAGCACCAGACGGAACAGCTGCCCTGAACATTCCTGCAGAAGATAATATCCATCTCTTTAGCACCATCAACCATAAGGGAGTTGCCCTAGTTATTGGCTGTCGTCGTCCTCCTTCTCCTCCTCCACCTCCTCCTCCTCATGATCATCATCATCATCAGTAAGATTGTTACCATCATGGTTATCATCATCATTCCATCACCATTCTCATCACCATTCTTATCACCATTTTCATCATCATCATTCCAATCACCATTCTCGTCACCATTATTGTCATCATCATCATCATCGCTAACATCAGTGTGACCACCATCAACATCACCATTATCATCCTCACCATTATCATCCTTATACATTCAGCTTTACTATACCTTTAGATGTTGTAATTTCAACTTCAACTGTAGGATTTCCACGGCTGTCAAATATCTCACGAGCATGTACTTTTGTTACGTTAGCCATGATATCACCTGTAAATCATACCTTGGTTTCAGTTAAAATCCCAGATAAAGGGAAGTTATGAATATTTTCTGGAACCACGCAATATAACTTCCTCAGACCCTCCCCACCCCTTGGTAATTCCAATCCCCCCTCCATGGGAAAGGTATGGATGTTTTCTGGAGCTACACAATAATATACCCTCCTCAGACCCTCCCCACCCCTTGGTAATTACAATCCTCCCTCCATGGGGAAGGTATGGATGTTTTCTGGTACTACACAATATACCCTCATCAGATCCTCCCCACCCCTTGGAAATTCCGATCCCCCTCCATGGAGGAGGTATGGATATTTTCAAGGACTGCAACTGTATGGTATTTCTAGCTCATAAATACAGTACTACCTGTAGGTAGAAAAATTAAGTAATTCACTGCCGCAATGAAGGATCAGAAAACTGTTCACAATAAACCTTTCTCATGTTTAAAATATTGTTAAAATATTTATTATAATAAACCTTTTTTGAATTCGTAAAATACAGCTGTGTTTATTGAAAACAGATTCATTTATTCATGCACAGGGATAGCCTCAGTTCAATGTCAAAACATTCACAAATACCGACGGCAAAGTAAAGAGTGCAACACTTCAACAATACAAACACTTTAAAAATCCATTGACCTTCACTGGAACATGGGAATATTTTACACAAAATCCAGGCTAACCCTGCGTAAATGAATCTGTAGTCAAGGAACACAGCAGTATCTTATGGATTTAAATAAGGTATATTATTCCATTGACCTAAAATCCCATACATTCACCTACAAACTTACTTATTAATTTCTCTAACCTATCCAAATCACGTACCAATTAATTTGGAAAATATTCAAATTAATGATTAATTTGGAAAGTTTGGGGCATTACATGTTAAGAGCCTGATATCTTTTTACTCACTCATTTTCCATTATTGCTCACTCGCTCGCTGACTTAATCATTTAAGACATATGAAAACTTGTGTATAAAACGATATCAATCTCTTAACATGTAATAATTCCTACATATAGACTCCTTTCACATGATGTCAAAGCAGCTCAATTTGGAGGACAAAACAAAATAATTTCAATCTCCTAAGAATTGGAACCTATTGTTTTGTTCTCCAAATTGAGCTGTATTTGACATGCTGTAAGGAGTCTACTTTAGTTATGGTTTGTAATTTTATTCACTGTGCAAAAATAAAATCTTTATTCACCTTTATTTGCACCAGCTAGGGTCACCAACCTACAGGATAAATGTAGTTGTGGACACCTAGTGGTTTGCCAAGCGAGATTTCGGATCGTGAGGGACACAAAGGGTCTGAGTGCTCCTGCCAGGGCCATACCTCATTCCATCCCAGAATCCCTATTGGCAAGCATTATTAGAACTATACAGGTGTACTGGTCTACAAAACCACAGGAAGCCCAAGAAATTTCCAGGACTTCCTGCAATAGGACTTCCAGGACTTCCCATGGAAGTTTATTTATTATTCATTAACTTATTTATCATTTTAATAGCCTTAGTCTGGGTAAAAGGAAACTCTAGTTTATGAACCCAGTCAGTTTTGGTGCATCTTTTCCCATCTCAGACAACATGTCATCCCCATATTATTTTTGTGTTAACCAGAAAAAAAATCTTTAATATCTCAAGAAGTTTGGGTGTAATGTTTTCCCATCTCTGACGATGTCATTCTCTTGAGTATTATTTCTTGATCCCATAGTATTTAAGACTAAGATTCATCAAGAATGGAATTTGAACAAATAATTTAATCTCCAAGAGATTGCAAAAGAGAAAACATTACATCCAAATTTACTCGTTCTATTATGGCATAATTACTATTTGAATTGCCATTTTGACAGATGTCAGCAGACAGATTAGCAAACAGAAACCACGACGTGCTGGAAAACACGCCTTAGAAAAACCCCAAAAAAATGAGCCATACAAGAAAAGGAAGATCCAAAACGGTCTCCAAGCATTCGTTAATGCTGCAATTATTACTAAATTAAGAAATTCTTGACAATCAATAAAATGGAGACGTGGATTAGCCGACAGCCACGTAAAAAGTCCACGTTTTGAAGAAATTTTTATCAAAACCTTGTTGAAAAAATGTCTTGATGACTAAAGAATTTTTTAGCGCAGCTTGTCAAGATTTCACTTGTGCTATAGATGTTTTGAGAAAGTTTATTCAAAGAAAAACCGTCTTGAAAATGAGAAATTATTTATTTAGAAAAAAGAAAAAAGAATTTGCATGAGCCAGCTTTGAGTCTGAAGTGAAAGACATGTCTGCAGAAGGCGGACTTAAAAATATGAAAACACTCGTATTGTCTAGGAAATGTTGCTGAATATATTTGAGAAATGAGTTTAAGAATCTATTCTACTCACCAGCGAGTGCAAAAAGCTTGAAGTTTCAGCAAAAATGCAAGCAAATATTGCGTACAAAAGCACAGATCCCAGGAAAATGGTAAAGTGAAGTGAGGAGCAAGTCACGACCCTGATGCGATATAACGAAGAATTTGATTGGTCAATACCAAACCATCAGATGGACGATCCAAATATGGAAACCATTCAGCCAATCAAAACCTCGCTTAGAAAAACATACCCTAAAACCATTTTCAATTTTCTAACATGAGCAACGATTCAAAACATTCAAGAACAGCTATTTTTATTTTGAGTTATTACAATAGTATGTCTTTTTCTCTTATTTTTCACGCCACATGCTGGGAGAAAATTAAAAGATTCGGAATATACCACGCACTTTGATTGGTTGTCGTACAGCTCTCAGAATCTAGCCAATCAGAGTGCTCGTTGTATCTAATTCCCTTCAGCCTTTGCGACTTGCATGCATGTTGAAGAAAGAAGAAACAACTTCAATTTTACTCGACTCTTTAGAATTTCTCTCTTTTTCTTCATCGTAAAGCTATTAATGGGACCTAATCTTGCATAAAACGCAACTTTGATATCTAATAGTGGAATCTGTGGGCCTATCTTGGCGAAAATGGTGAGAGAAACGCGTCATCTTTGGGTTGGAAATCTTCCTGAAAACATTCGCGAGGAGGACATTGTGAAACACTTTACAAGGTAATCTCGGGTGATATACTCCAATTAATAATTTGTTTATGCCTTTATTCAGTCATAAAATCGCTGAGGAAGAGGATATTAAATCCTTAATGTTCATGGTTTTCCTGGAGGTAATTGTATTCGCTTTGGTGACTTCAGGCCATTACTTTTATCATCGATTATCCAAAGATCTTCGAAGCGCGCGCAATTTCGTTAAGTTTACAGTTTTTGCGTACTAATAGCGCTTCGAATGTGTGGTTTTTGGTTAACCTTTTTATAGGATGTAATCGTCTTTTCAGTTCTTTAAGAAACTCTTCGGAGCTTTTCTTTTGTGTGGTTGTTTTGACGCGGGATTTTTGTGTCTAAAGTCTGAGTTTCGTTTCCACATGGATCAAAATGTTATCTGATTTTTTTCAAACTGGAATATCACGTTAACGAGACCGGTTTTCGTGGGTTTTTTTCCCTCTCTTGCTCTATCCCTCTCCCTTATTTTTATGACCAAGAACTGCTCATTTGACCGAGGAAAAGTTAATTGCCCTCAGTTGTTTACACTACTACAGCACAGCTGCTCCTGTTATAAGTAAAAATCTATTCTATCTACAATATGTAATCATAATGTTATGAATTAATTATGGCTCTATTTGTAGATATGGAAGAGTGGAAAGTGTCAAGATTCTCCCAAAACGCAGCTCAGAAGGAGGAAGAGCTTCCTTTGTTGATTTTGTCGACATCCGTAGTGCGACCAAGGCTCATGAATCTGTCAATCGTATTGGAGACAGAGAAATGAGAACTGATTACAATGAGCCGTCGAGTAACCAAACAACTATATCTTCACGTGTGCATGATCCCACTGTTAGTCGGCCTGTTAGTGGACCCCCACCATCACCCCCTAGGGGTAGGAGATACGAGAGAAGGGGAGAGGGGTAAGTTATTTGTGTAAAGTCAAACAAAAATATGCATTAATATAAATAGTTTTAGATCATGGATTGCGACTGTTGTAATATCTGGCAAGTGTGGACTGCAATACTTTTTGGGAGCTACAGATTTCATTCATGTAAGGTTAAACTCAAACGTGAGGATGGTATAATGTATCAACTTGAAATATGGGAAAACTGGTCCTCAAATCATCTTGGAATCAGGTGTATTGGTACTGTACTGGAAGTTCCTAAATATCAGTAACAACAGCAAGAATCTCTTGGGGATAATTTTGATGTGGTCATATGTAAAGGAGCTTGGCTATTTTGTTGCTTCTACGACTATCATCAGCACGATGAATGGTGGATTTTTAAGTGGAAATCTTGTTATTCAAAATGATGATTAATAGCACTTGAACCAAGGATGGATTCTTGAATTCGATGGTCTCATCTTGTCAAGGGATCAAGCACACTTCACTTAATATATTGTAAAATTCCTACTTCCTCGACAGATGTAAAGTAGCACTCATACACCAAGTTTGACAGCATTATTATATCTGGATCGCATGGTATTAAATTTGGAAATGTCACTGCCACCCAAGCTTGGATTTTATCACTGTGTGTCTCAGTTTATGGGAAAAGGATCTGTCTTCTTGTGGAACAGTTTTGGGTTCTGGATATTTACGCACTTGCAAGTCTTTCAGTGAATATGTGGATTTGAAATTACTTGGTATCTGATCTCTGCTTCTGAAAACAAAATTATGATTTTGGAAACATAACTGCTCTTGGATAATCACAATCAACATCCCCATCCAAGAAGTAAAGCTGGGAAAAATCTGCCTGTATTTGAATACAAAATTGTCACTTCAAGATGCTACAAATTTAAGGTTAATTAATAGGATCAAGGTCTTCTTAAACAAAAAAAATTGGATCTTTTTTCATCAAAATCATTTATAGATGTGAATATAAAAGTTTAATTTAATACAACCATTGATCTTAATTTACCAAAACTGGATTTCACAGCTAACACACAGAAAAATTTTGGGCAGTTTTCTAAATACTTTCATCTTTATCGGATTTGGTTCCCTACAATATTTTTTTACCTTCAAGATTTGTGCTCCTTTGTGGTTCGACCTGGTGAATTTTCAAGAAATGTCAGGAGTGACTGATGTAACTGATGTACTGGACAAAACTTTGGGAAACATGACAGGGAGATGACAGTTTGTGGCTTGTGGTTCTTCTTTCAATTTGGATGTGCCTCAAGAAAAATTGGATGAATGATAAAACATGGATATTTCTTGGTTATCAGCAACATATTTTGTGACGTCGTGATGATGTAACAGTGTGGTTGGTTATTGCATCCATTTAGGACTTAATCTTAGTCTGGAGATTACAGGAAAATGGCTCCTTATACACTGTATGGTTTGTGTCCGTCATTAACTTGTACATTCTGCACCAGTGTGGAAAAAATGGAATTTAAATGAAAGCAATTTGTGTTACCTCCTTTTGACAACCGTGAGATGATCGTTTTCCAGGAATATGGTCACTTAACAATGGATGGTGTGAACAAAGATGATCAAAGAGAAAATTTTGGAGTTTCAATTGATTTCTTGATCTGGATATTCGTAAATTGGAAATAAAATGTTCAAAGGGAATCTCAGAATTTTGATGGATTGAGGGATTAATTAGAAAATTGTGTCCACACTTGTAGTTAAAAATATGTCAAGGAAATCTGTCAAATTGGACAGTTGTGGTGTCTTATTCATGTCTGTGAAATTATATAGAGAAAAGTCAATATTTGGGCCACTGATTAAAAATTGTAGGAAAAATCTCTCGTCATATTCAATGTGGATTGTGGCAGGGCTAGGGCTTTTGACTTGAATATATGAAGGTTAGTAGTAGTGTTTCATATAGCATGATAATATACCGATCGTAAGCTTTGACGACATCCAAGCACAAAGCATATACATCCATTTACATGGTAGAGATGTAGTGTGCAAGAGGCCAGTCTGTCCCTATTGAAATTGTGGGAGGCACTGGGACTTATTATCCTAAGTGTATCACTACCCCCAAGCCCCACCCACCTTAGATATGATGTTAGCTCATGTTAATAACTTTTAAATGCACTACGCATTAGGCAACATGAATTCTGAAAGCAAGTAGTGTACCATGTTTTGGTGTTGAAGTCATTTGCTTTTCATATATTAGGTTGGACTGCTTTCAGTCATATCTCCACAGGTTTTGCACATGTCTATGCCAGTCACATCACAAAATAATAATGTTCATTAACTTCCATGCCATTGTCCATATACCTGGTTTTCACAGCTTCCTTTTGGCTGAAATCAAAATATTTTTAATTGTTTTTTCGTATATCAACATACACTTCTTGTTCTTCATTACCTTTTGCAGGATTCCGAACTTCCTATTTTTAATATATTGTAAATCATTGATATTATATAATCTTATCAGTATCAGTAATCTAATTATGTTATTTTTATGCCATGTAGGATCCAAGAGGGGCGATACTCAAGCCGTTCTACCTATCCATATGAAGGATACAGTGATGAAGAAAGTAACCCCAGGACTGAGAGAGCCAGATATCAGGGACAGAAGGGGTACTCTAGGACTAGTGACGTCAGTGGAGCACTTAAAAGATCAGGAACAAAACCTGGTAACTTGTTGTGAGATGATTTATTTGAAAAGGAAAACTGCCCATGATGACTCAAATTTCATCTAACCCTTAAACAACCTCTGGGCTGATCTAAGTCAGGGCATGGCTATCTCACAGATCAAATTGGAATTTAGTGTGTTGGATTTTGTGGAGGAAGGGAAATCAGAGAACCCAGGAAAAACCTTGAATCAAGGGAGAGACCTTACAAACTCTACTCACATGTGATGCCAGCAATCAAACCCAAGACCCGAGATATATGCCAAATATGCATTTGATATTACTATGTGGTACATGTGCACTAATTATTATCATTGTTTTTGCTTGAATCTAGAATCATACCCAAGCCGAGGACCTAGTCCTGACAATTCAAGCGACAGTGAAAGTGACAGTAGTGACAGTCACAGTGGGACCCAGTCTGGCAGCTCAAGCAGTGTCAGTAGTAGTGAAGACGAGAGTGAAGTTGAAAGTAGGAGTGCTTCTCCAGGCTCCGAGACATCCAGGAGCCATAAAGCCTCCTCTTCTTTGTGTGTTAAAAACCTTTCTACAAGATCAAGTGGTAAGTTTGCATACATGTTTGAATATTAACCCTGCTCCTTGGAAAATCCAATCCTCCTCAGCCCCCTCGCCCCCCCCCCCCCCCCCCCCGGACAATCCAACAATCCAATCTCCCCTCCATGGGACAAGGAATGAATATTTTCTTGAGCAAGACATTTTATTTTTTATTTTTCTCATAACAGATGGCAGTATAAGAGAAGGCTTATATCATGAATTCAAGAAGCATGGTGAAGTGACTCGTATCTATGTACAAGGAACGGGTAGCAGTCGATCAGCAGTTATTTTCTTCAGAAGGTAAGCTTTGCTTTTAATTGGTTTAAAAGTGATTACAAGAATAGTATTCACTAGTTATATATTCATTCGAATCAAAAGTATTCTTACAAAACCAGCTAAGAAAAACGAAAGCAAGCAAAGACTCTTGGATGAGAGTTAAAAACTTTGCTTGCTTTTTTTTTCTTAGCTGGTGAGTAAGAATACTTTTATTCTGAATAATTTCCCAGCAAAAGAATCTCCCTTCTTCAATATATATTTTATGTATTCTAGACCTGAAGAGTCAGAACGTGCCATGGAGGCTTGTCAAGGAAAGATGTTCCTTGGAGCAGAGATGCAGATACAGCCATGGAATGGACCCCCAGAGAAGAGTGAGTAACTTCTGGGTACCTTTGACCAACAGTAGAGTGCACTAGGAGTTTTCAGTCCAGGTATTGGGACTCACTTTTGGGTCCCAAGCTTTGTATTGTGGATGCCATAATCTGTGTCAACGCAATCCCAGTCCATGTGTTTCTAATTTTTCCTCTGGATTCCATAGATTTTTTTGCAGCTCCATTTAAATCAGCATATTCTTTTAGGCCTATGCTCTAACATGGACAAGCTAATAATTAAAAAAAATTTCTTGCAGGTGGTGATCGTGGTGATTCCAGCGAATACCCCCCTCGTTACCGCAGCAGTGGTTCATCACAACAGTACCAAGATGACGACTTTGATCCAGGCTGTACCAGGACTCTCTTTGTCGGCAACATTGAGAAATCAACAACCTATGGGAATCTGAAAGAGGCATTTGAACGATATGGAGAAGTTGTGGTAAGTGATGATTAAACCTTGCAATACAATTCATGGTTCCGACTCAGGAAATAGCAAACCAATCACGGTTGCAGTAGTTTTCCCAGTGAAATTAAAATCTTGTACCACAAACAACTAGCATAAGACTGTTTGGTTTGAAGAGTGCTACAAGGATATAGATTTTGATAATTTCCACATTTTTGAGAAAATCCTAGACTGTAGAGGGGGATCTCAGATACCCATAAACTCTCCCTAGATTGGTACCTGTTGTATATCTTTCTCAACAATGGTCCTGGAATGTTTTGATACTCAGACCTTCATGATAAGAGGTGCTTGTTAGTCCATGTGTGTTGTTAGGTTTTTCTCTGGGTTCACGTTTCTGATGGTTGTTTGTTTTTCAGGATGTTGACATCAAGAAGCAGCCTGGAAACAACCCATATGCTTTTGTACAGTTCGCTGATCTCAGTAGTGCAATCCAAGCACGTCGTCGCATGGACAGAGAGTTCATTGGACGCAACAGAGTTAAGGTATTGTATTAAAGTTTTTAACTTAATGATATCTTAATAGCTTAGCTGGAAATCAAGGTTCAGAGGTTGTTCCAGGGGCCAATCTATGAGTTAGCCATGTTCTGACTTGGACCAGCTCAGAGGTTGTTTCAGGGTTCCATCTGTGAGGTAGCCATGCCCTGACTTAGATCAGCCCAGAGGTTGTTTCAGGGTTCAATCTGTGAGTTAGCCATGCCCTGACTTAGATCAGCCCAGAGGTTGTTTCAGGGTTCAATCTGTGAGTTAGCCATGCCCTGACTTAGATCAGCTCAGAGGTTGTTTCAGGGTTCCATCTGTGAGGTAGCCATGCCCTGACTTAGAACAGTCCAGAGGTTGTTTCAGGGTTCAATCTGTGAGTTAGCCGTGCCGTGACTTAGATCAGCCCAGAGGTTGTTTCAGGGTTCTATTTGTGAGTTAGCCATGCCCTGACTTAGATCAGCCCAGAGGTTGTTCCAGGGTTCAATCTGTGAGTTAGCCATGCCCTGACTTAGATCAGCTCAAAGGATGTTTCAGGGTTTAGAATATTGGTGCAGGGTTGTTTGTCGTTAATTTTAGTACTTATAGATAATGATATCCTAATAATATCTGATCTTGAATATCTTAGGTTGGTTTCGGCAAGGTAGCTCCTATCAATACCATATGGGTAGGCGGTGTAACCGTCAGTCTCAGTGAGCAGCAGTTAGACAGACACTTCGGTCGATATGGGCGTGTCACTCGTGTGGTCATCAATCGAATGACAAGTCAAGCTTTAATCAGCTTTGATAGTGTCGAGTCTGCCAGTATCGCACAGATGAAGGGAAGAAATCTGTTTGGAAGACGCGTCAGGGTAGGTATTATAGAATAACTGTTATTAATCTCGCGTTCTAATTGGTTAGGAGTGCGTGCATTATGAGAGTACACAGCACGCGTGCGCACTTTTATATTATGTTAATCTCGTGTTCTAATTGGTTAGGAGTGTGTGCATCATGAGAGTACACAGCACGCGTGCGCACTTTTATATTATATTAATCTCGCATTCTAATTGGTTAAGAGTGCGTGCATTACGAGAGTACACAGCACGCGTGCGCACTTTTATATTATATTAATCTCGCATTCTAATTGGTTAAGAGTGCGTGCATTACGAGAGTACACAGCACGCGTGCGCACTTTTATATTTTGTCATTTGTGTCTAAGCTACTAAAGTAAAAATGGAGCTTCGTCGTCTTATGCACATGGAATATAATTTAGCGGATATACCTTTTTTTACCTTGGGTGTAATGTTGTCCCATTTCAGACCACGTGTCATTTCCTTGAGTATTATTTCTTTGTTTAACTGTTACGAATGAGAAGACACATGAATATGGATACAAATCTAACGTAGAAAAAACATGAAGCCCTAGAGTAGTCCTAAGATATTCTTTGCGTACGAAATATCCGTTAATTCAAATCATATCTTTCTACCTCAGGTCGAGATGGTTAGTCGAGACAGCCGCCAGCTGTTCTACGACAACTTACAAAGAGTCGGTCAAACCGAGAATACTGGTAGCTCGCGCCGTTACGAGATGTCCCCCCCTGACCGCTCACGTGGCCGAGGAAGTGGAACAGGATACAATGACTACCGACGTGGGAACCGAGGTAACATGCGAGGAGGCATGAGGCGAGATTCCAGGGGGTACAGACCCTGGCATCAACAGCGCATGGAGTATGACAATTATAATTCTGAGGGGGGAGGGGGTGGATGGTACCATCAAGATCAGCATCAAAGAAACCGAGGACAATACGAGGGAGGACGAGAGTACGTGAATGATGACTACGATCAGGAACTCAAAGAATATAACTCTAGAAGACAGCGAGAAAGGGAGAGAGAGCGGGAGAAGGAGGATCGCAGAGAAAGACCCCACAGGGAACCACACGAAGGAGATTATAGTGATAGTGAACAGTACTACCCAGCTAGACCCAGTCGCTGGCCTGCAGATGGGAGTAGCTCGGGCTCATTTGAGGAAGAACCACGTGAACATCGTCGTAGGCACAAGGACTACGCGGAAAAACGTGACCGGAATAATTACAGCGAGGAACAAGAAGGAGCTTCATCGCCGGAAAATAAATCTGAAGCGAATGAACGAGATGAAAGACTTCATAGGAAGTCACGGGAGGGAAAGAAACGAAGGCTGCCACATTCTGAAGAACGAGAGGAGGAGGAAGAAGAGGAAGAAGAGAGTCCTAAGAGAAAGAAGAGGTCGAAAGGAGATGGAGAAGGTAGGGTTGAAGTAGAGGAACACAGGAAGGAATATTCATCACATCATGCTGTACACGATGAGAAGGAAACGAGGGAAAGAAGCAAAGAGAGAGGGAAAATAAAAGTCGAAGAGGAAGCCCCACCACCGGAAGAAGAAGCACCTCCTGAAAAGAAAAAGAAAGAAAAGAAAGAGAAAAAGGAAAAAGAAAAAAGGAAGAAACCAAAACGTGTACGGACCCCACCCCCACCCCCTGAGGAGACCAAGAGTAGAGAGAAAGAGGAAGAGGTGGCAAAGGGTGAACGACTAGAGGTGGAAGACACGTCTGAAGCAAGAGACGTACCAGTCAAAACAGAAAAGGTTGAAGATAATAAAGAAGTAAGTTCAGACAACGAGGAGAAAACATCAATCATTGAAAATAACAAACCAAGAAGAAGAATATCGAGGGAAGAGAGAGAACGAGAGGTAGCTAGATCACCAAGGAAGTCTTATCGAGAAGAAAAAAGAAGAGAATTACATGATGTAGAAAATGGAAAAACGAAGCGAAGACGGCAATCCATAGAAGAATCCCCTCCACCTCCCCCACCACCACCGCCCCCACCCCCTCCCCCTGAGGAAGCTGCTCCTCTGGACAACACGCCTATCACGTGCCCTCCATTTGACGGTGTTGGCCGATCTCCGGTACGTAACGACGGACCCTACGAGATGTCTCCAATTAGTAGAACCCCGATAGCTACTTCTCCGGTAGTGGGGGTATTAACGGGTAGCAAGATTCCTCACACACCGGGGATTTCATCGACGCCACCTATATCCACTGCTTCTCCTTTAGCACAAGTCGAGGCTCATTCAGTTCCACATATGGTACCCTCACCACCGTCCGCACCATCCCACCAGCCTTATAACCAAGCCCCGCCCTCCACTCAGCCAGCTAACGCGGATACCCTATTGGAGCTCCTGTGCCGGTACCCTGTGGTATGGCAGGGGCTTGTGGCACTCAAGAACGACACAGCTGCCGTACAGATGCATTACCTATCGGGGAATTCCCGGCTTGCCGAGGTATCTTTACCTCAAGCCCCAGTGTCCGGTGTCGGAGCTGTTCCACCGCCGTTACGTATCGCTCAACGGATGAGACTGGAGGCTTCACAGCTAGAAGGTGTTGTACGAAGAATGCAGGTATGTTTGTTGTTAAGAACCTTTCTAGTACAGCTGAATATATACTACTTTGTTGAATAAAGGGCGGCGTCAGACCCCTACCTTGGGGGGGGGGGGGGGGGATGCACAGGATTTTCGGCTTCTTTTTCTGCCTGGATTTGGCCTCGGTAGCACCTCCCCCCACCCCCCAACACAACACACACATACAAACTCGTAGGTACGGAGGACCTGGTAATAGTACGCTTGTTCCTCGCCTCTGGGGTCCAGGATCTACTCTGGACATTTTATAAATAAATACAAATAAAAAATTAATCGTCCTTATTTTACGAGGGTAGCACATAACAGCCAGTGGTCGTTTCATGATCGAATTGGAATTTATAAGTTGATTTTTGCGGAGGGAGGAAAACCGGAGAACCCGTAGAAAATACTTGGTATCTCATAAAAGTAGAGTTTGTTCGATTAATGGAATTCTTATTTTTTCTTTCAGAGCAAAAATGATCATTGTCTCCTACTAGCTTTACCATGTGGGAGGGACCCACTAGATGTACACGCACAGACACGCGCACTCAAGAACGGCTTCATCACGTACTTACAACAGAAACAAGCAGCTGGGATTATCAATGTTGCTAGGCCAGGCAGTGCACAGGTTCGTCTTTCAGTCTTTGCTTTATCATTATTACTAGGGAACTTAAGCAGCTCGAAATCGGGGACGTGAGACCTGAGGTTTCAGAACTACATTTAATGATAGAGGAAGATCTGGAAATAGGTGTTACTTGTTGATCTCAAGACGTGAACGACGTGCAATTGCTGAATATTGCATTCTGGCGAGAACGATATCGTCTTTTCTTGTTCAGATACGGCGTTCCCGTTCTAGATTTCGAGTTGCTTAAGTTTCCTACTGTTTTATTAGTAAGATTGAGATGGGTTATGTTGGGCTTCCTGAGTTTAAGAGTCGCCAGAGATGGGCAGAGATGCGCAGTAAGAATGATAGGGCTCCAAGATCTTATTCACCCTTTTCTCCTGATGTAGCAAGCTGGCTGGCTGAATTTGGATTACAAAACAAAAGAATTTCAAGCTCCTGAGAATTTGAAACTTATCGTATATCCTCCAAATTGAGCAGCATTCCGAAGTGTTGCAAGGGGTCTATTAACTCATGACAAGAACATGAATTTCCTCAACCAGAGGAAAGGATACGATATTGAATTCAGTGCTCGAGGTGAAAGCGCAACTGCTTTTCCCCATATTCTCGTTACATTACCACGTGATATGATATCCAGGGTTGTAGTTTATGTGTCCTGTTCTTGTCTAATAATTCTTCTTTTCCTTTCAGCCAAGCTATGTTCTGCACATTTTCCCACCGTGTGATTTCGCTCAAGAGCACCTGGCACGAGTATCCCCAGATCTCCTAGACAGCGCAGCTGATAGCGGTCATTTAATGGTTGTGGTGGCCTCGGTATGAGTCACGCTCGAGGCATGAATTAATTATATAGAAATATACGTATATATATATATATACATTAGTTTTCCAATATGTAAAAATTGATAATAAGAGTCGAGAAAAAGGTCTAACAGATGTCTTCTCTCTCATTAAAACTTCATCAACTAATGAATTTCAACGAAAAGAATGTTCAAAAGCATCGTCATAAAAAACACAAGGCCGTGTACAGTTCGGACTTCCGGTTAACAGGTACCGGAAGTATTATGAGGCCTTCCTGTTGACGAGAATACTTCCGTTTTGTCAAACTCTATCCTTGAACATAAAATCGAACTCGCGTACAGTCCATACTTCGGTAGACACTAACTGGAAGTATTGCTAATATAGGACTTCCGGTTGGCGAAAATACTTCTGTTTTGCACCCTGCTGACTCTGCACTAACAACATAAAAACAGAAATATAACATGTTATTATTTTAGATATTTGTAGGTAATATACTTGAAAAAAAACTCTTTTTATACGCATTCTTCTGCAATCTCTTCTAGAATTCGAGCTAAATATTGTCATAATTTTAGTTTTGAACATGGTTAAAGCGATTTTTCCCTCATGAATCTCCTGCAGACAATCGTTTCTGATGAACCTGTTAAAGACAGACTACGCCTTTTAATTTATTCATATTGCTTAATTTTAATTGGATAGTTTCTTCCAGTCAATGACGTCAATCAAGGAATAAACTGAAAGGAATGGTACGATATTTTTGGTTCTTGTAAACGATTTTTAAGGACAAGACAAAGGGCGATTCATACTTTGAGTTTATTTTCCCTTCATTATATTTAGTACAATACAGATCTGGATATGTCCGAGTTTATCTTAGATAGAGGTCAAATCTGTCTACATAGAGGATTACGTTATGATTGTATTTCCCTTAATGATCTGCAAGACCCAAGGTGTCATGACTCTCATGTCAGCGTACACCCCGTACTTAAGAGGCCTGGCGCACTCATGTCCCCAAGACACGATCCCTGTAAGGTAATAGCGCCCACGGTATTGACATGACAGCGGTCCTCCACTATCATACTGGCATGAATCGACCCCACCCTTCTCGAATCCCGCGCACAAAGCGCGTCCGTGAATCTTTCCCGCGTAAGACGCGTTCTTGTTGCATTTCTCGGGAGACACGAGCTGGACCTTGGCTTCGTTTAGGGCTTCGGGTTTAGTCCCGTTGTACCGGGTGTGACCCCATCCGGTCACAAAGCACTCTTTACCCGCGGGAAAACTAATTCCCGGATGGAGAAGGCATATCGGGTAGACAAACTGGTCAATCTTGGCCGGTCTATCAAGCTTTAGGAGTGCTAAAATATAAAAATACAAAGCATTTTTAAGAAGCCATTGCTGGGATTACTTGACGATCGTGGAAGAAGGAGTGGACATAAAAACAAAAATTGAAAATCTACTTCGGCTCACGTATGGCAATATAAATAATGTTTACTGAAAAACATTTTGACATGGAAAAAATCAATTAACTATATCGAATGGATTGAAAGTGACGAACATTTGAATGGCTGAGTGAATGATTAAAGGATGGAAAGAATGAACGAATGAGTAAATCAACAAGTGAATCATAATCTCAGGTGGTACATCGAAGATTCCTGAACGAGTGAGTAAATCAACAAATGACTGGGCGAATGAAGGAAAGAATGAATGAAATATCCGTTACCTATATCATAATCCGGTGGTACATCGAGGATCCCTACGAAGTAAAGTAGCTCGTAGTCTGGATGGATAATGAGTTTTTCTACTTTTCTTGACTGCTCGAACGTTTCTTTCTCCAGTAGTTTGTGTTCACCTAGAATGACCGTCCACTCCTTGGCCTTCGTGTATTTCTCAGTCCTATTTGCTGTTGAAGAGATCAGTCGGCAGTTAGGAAGTCAGTCAGTCAGTATTGTCAGTTCAGTCAGCCTATCCGTACGTACTAGTCAGCCAGCCAGTCGGTCGGTCAGTCGGTCGGTCGGTCGGTCAGTCAGTCGGTAAGTAAGCCAGTCGGTCAGCCAGTCAGTCGGTCGGTCAGTCAGTCGGTCGGTCAGCCACTCGGTCGGTCGGTCAGCCAGTCAGTCGGTCGGTCAGTCGGTCGGTCGGTCACCCTGTCATTCGGTCAGTCAGCAGCCATTTAACAAACAATAGCTCTATTTCGTTATTTCTATTTAACATACTGCAATCTGAGTCATGAGCAGTAGACACTTACCATGAAAGCAGTGTGCAGCGGTGGCAACCCATTCCGGGTTGATGAGCGAGCCCCCACACTCTTGTGCTCCTTTGATCACAAGCGCCACCTGCCAGGGCCAGGAACCTTGAACACTTGTCTTCCCACCAACGATACGTTTTTGGTCATTTTGGAAGACGTTATTATGTTGAAACCTGTTTCCGCAGTTGGGGAAAAGGTCTGAAAAAAAAATCTTAAGAGCATGATTGAAGCCGTTCTTGCATCCTTAGAGCATCCTTAGAGCAGGAACTCATTAGCACATATCATATGCGAGTCATGATGAATCCAAACTATTGCAACATAACTTCTATATATAACTTTGAATAAATTAATTGAGTATGTCTTTGCATTTCTCAGTTTCTTTCTTTCTTCTTTTTTTCTTTTTTTCTTTCTTTCTTCGTTTTTTTCTTTCTAACTATGCTTTTTTCCTTAATTTGGCTCTTTTTATTTCCTTTCTTTCTTTCGGCCTTACACTTTGATATGTATATTCATCAATAATGCATCTTTCTACAGTAATATCTTAATTGCCAAAAGGTTTTTTTTCGAAAAGTGTAGCCATTGGAACAAGAAATGTATCCCTCGCAGATTTTTGGATCAGGGTAGTCACCATTGGGCCTACCAGCACAGCTAAAGTTATCTTAAAGATATCCGCGATAATAACATAAACTGAGATATAGCAAGCATTAATCTCAAATTTCACCGATAAATATGCATGTATGCAAAATCCTGTCTACGCCCTGTTGCTCAATAGAATTTAGGTCAAAGGCTCCAATACTCTAATTTCTCATTAGTCTTCGATCAGAAATATGGTTTTTTTTCAACATTAGGTACCTTTTACTACAAGACCTAAACAGGCATCAATTAAGATTTTTACAAATTAAGAGCATAATTGTTTTTGAGGAAATTTTTTTAATCATTTTTAGATTAATGGAATTTAGTTAAATTTAGAAGAAAGTGGTCTTTAAGAATAAAACCTTTAAAAGCACACACTTTACTATAGCCTAACGTTAGCAAGCCTAATTTGTTAACTTTGACAATGCTTTATATTTTCTGTTCATAAGTTAAGTACTGAGTGTATGAGAAAGAAACGCCGCTCAAAAGGGCATATTAAAGTAACTGAAGTTTTCAGTGAGTTTTGTGAATTTTTTTTCTTAAAAAACCAGCGAAATATATTAAACAAACCGTTTGGTAGGAGTTAAGTATGGTGGTGTTTTATGTAGATAAAAAGTACATGAATAAAAAGTGGGATAAGTATTAGTTAAGTTTCTAAAATATAAAATAACTGCAACATTTGGTAAGCAGGTCTCGAATGAAAATCTATAAGATAAAAAACTCGGAAAACTACAAACCCATCCTCGGCTGGCCGGGAGTCATTCTTTTCGGTCCAGCAAATTAAATTTATGAAAAGATTTTTTCTCACCTATCATTTTTCTTTTCCATCCATCATTTCCTCGTGGAAATGCAGCAAGCAAGACTAATAAAATGGCAGCTGTTGTCCACATCTTAACGCAAGGTGCGTCTTTACGAAATGCGATCAAAAAGCGACTGTAAATGACAATATATAGTAACACTGAAATGGCTTGTCCATCCTAGAATCGTGATTGGATGATGTCTGTTTTCTCGCGCTCTGATTGGTTTAGAGCAAAAAACAATTATTGTCAGCGACCCAAAAACTACTGTGAATAACAACATATGTGAACACTAAAATGGCTTTTTCAACCAAGCATTATGATTGGATTATGTTGTTTTCTGAAAATTTTAGCAAAATCGATTGAGAAATATGCTCCAATACACTGTACCGACTCTGCTCTCTGTCATAGTCCAGATAATTTGGCGCCAAACTAAAAAGAAAGCCTCATGAAGTTAATTTTTTTTCTTCACAAAAGATGGTTCCATAAGTTCCATATGGCTTTTTCTTTCTTTCTTTCTTTCTTTCTTTCTTTCTTTCTTTCTTTCTTTTTTCGCTTTTCCGTTTGTTCTCCAGCTGCTTTTTCCTTTGCCTATTCATTTTAACAGTAATTTTACTGCGCTATAGGTTTTAGTTTTACCATAGTTAGATATAAATAAATGAATGAATGAATGAATGAATGAATGATTGATTGAAGGAATGAATGAATAATTGAATGAATAATTGAATGAATGAATGAATGAATGAATGAATGAATGAATGAATGAATGAATGAATGAATGAATGAATGAATGAATGAATGAATGAATGAATGAATGAATGAATGAATGAATGAATGAATGAATGAATGAATGAATTAATTAATTAATGAATGATTGATTGAATGGATGGATGGATGGATGAATGAATGAATGAATGAATGATTAATTGAATGAATGGATGGATGGATGAATGAATGAATGAATGAATGAATGAATGATTGATTGAATGAATGAGTGAATAATTGAATAAATGAATGAATGAATGGATGAATGAATGAATGAATGAATGAATGATTAATTGAATGAATGGATGGATGGATGGATGGATGAATGAATGAATGAATGAATGAATGAATGAATGAATGAATGAATGAATGAATGAATGAATGAATGAATGAATGAATGAATGAATGAATGAATGAATGAATGAATGAATGAATGAATGAATGAATGAATGAATGAATGAATGAATGAATGAATGAATGAATGAATGAATGAATGAATGAATGAATGAATGAATGAATGAATGAATGAATGAATGAATGAATGAATGAATGAATGAATGAATGAATGAATTAATGAATGATTGATTGAATGAATGAGTGAATAATTGAATAAATGAATGAATGAATGAATGAATGAATTAATGAATTGTGGGGTCAGACTGAGCGGAGAATTATATAATTTAAAAAGAGAGAGCAGACGTTCAGAGAAAGTGATATGATTAGGACTCCAGAGCATTTTGGCTCAGTTATTATTGCAAATATTTAAGATATTTTTTAAGAATTAGAATTATTTGCAGCACCTTCTTGCGCTTTCGTCTCGCTTAGCCATCACAGTGACTTTTTTCAATGCGTTTTATTTCGAACTATTAACTAACATTATTACATATAACAGCAGCTTTTCACTTCTATAATACTGTAGTTTATTATCTACTGGATAAACTGTTTCCTAAAATACCACTCCTGACATCCAAATGGCTTTCTCTCTCAACCAATCACATATATTCGCGCAAGTGAATCATCCAGCTTCGTCCAATCACTGGGCTTAAAACAGGAAGCCATTTGAATGTCAATGAGGGAGCGTTGACTCAGTGGAGCTGCTCTGACTAAAATCCTAATCCTTGGTTTTTCCGTTTATTGTTTTCCTGGTATTATTCACTGTTCAAGGACACCTGAATGAAAAAAAGTATAAAATTAGGTTCTTAGTGATACGGTTGATATGATAACCTAATAGCACAAATATAGTATGTAGCCAGTGGCAGTGATATTTATAAGTTAAATTTTGCGGAGGGAGGTGAAACCAGAGTTATGACCTAGAGACTGAAAACCCTCGAAGCACTGGAGATAAGAAACATAAGTTTAGAGATACGCCGAGACGTTCTCAACAGACAGACTGACAGATTATAAGACAAACAAATAAACAAACAAGCGAACGAACGAACTAACGAACAAAGTGAATCACTCGTACCTTAGGCACAGTTGCCCCATTTCTTGTCCTCGTCGTAGTTCGTTGTTGTAGAGCACCAGGGACGATTGTGATTCTTTCTGGTACAGGTATTGTAGTGTTGCCCTTTATAGATGAATGGGAAGGCACAGTGTACGCCAGACTTTGTCATTGAACCATCTTTATAAAACCCTGCACGCAAAAAAAAAAACAACAACAAAACAACAATCAAACAAACAAACAAATAAATAAATAAATCACTGTACTATATATGGAAACGAACCATGATACATTACTATACTTTATACTGAGCAAGTATCTCCTTTCAAAAGTCTTCTCGTTTGAATTCTACGATTTTCCTTTACCTTTGCAGCTTCCTCTCTTCGTGTCCTTGTTGTAATTCGCTGTTAAAGAACACCAGGGCCTTCTGTTACCATTGGTAATGCAGCTTTCGTACTCTTCTCCGTTATATATGAAGGGAAGGACGCAGTACTCTCCTGATATTGTCTTCAAATCAGATGGGTCGAAATCTATGAGCAGTAAGATAATAAGATGAAATTTAGCGAACTTGTCAGTGCAGATCTGATGATGAACCGACATTATTTTTTCTTTCTCTCTTTACTGTGACGTCTTATTCTTCTTTGGCAGCTGTCAACTTCTTTCTTCTACAAGTTATAGAAATTCAATATTGAAGTGATTGATTCCCACCTTCGCAGTTTCCCCACAAATTGTCTTTGTCGTAGTTGACTGTTGTGGAACACCAAGGTCGATTTTCATTCTTGGTAGTACAGCTACGGTAAACCGTACCTAGATATGTGAAAGGAAAGGCGCAACTCTCTCCTGAAGTTGTTTCTTCGTCAGACTCTGTGAAACCTTTAAAACAACGATCAATAAAACTGCTGAGAGGCAAATAAGGAGCTTGTAAGAGTTTACAGTGATTTACTCTTCAATTTATTCCAAAAACCACAAATGTGAAAAAAGTCTAGAAAAGATGCTACTCACCGGCACAGTCTCCCCACTCTCCATCATAGTTGGCTGTCGTAGAGCACCAAGGACGATCATGCTTCTTGGTAGTACAGCTATTGTACACCACATTCTTGAAGGTGAATGGAAAGACACAGTGTCCTCCTGCGGTCGTCATTTGACCCGAATCTGAACAGATTTACGCACCAAATTAAATTTTTAATTGTAAAAAAATGTTAGCTGGAAACTGCGCGTTACTTCGGAGAAAGAAATGGAGGCATCAGCTACCAACAGCCTCTGGGTTGTCCAAATTCAAACAGAGAACCTTGAGAAAAGCCGGCCCATGAATTCACGTTCGGAGCCAGCAGTGCCAAGATACTTTACTCACAAATTTAAGACGCTTTTTACTTTCTTATACGGAGTAAGTCAAGTTAGCATATCTAAACTTGGTCGTTCTCTAACTTGAGCTCCACATATGAGGAATACCCGCGCTCGATCAAACTTGTTCAGTCGAGATGAACTTGGTTGGATCATTTTTTATCGAAAGAATTAAGCAGAGTAGTTTGGCTAAATTACTTGCAATCACTTACCATGAGAATCGACAAGCATACTTTGTAGAGCAAAAAATACAAGAAAATTCCAATAAGCCATTACGAATTAGTGTGGTAAGGCAAGTATTACACCTTCCTTTCCGCAGCAAAGAATAAATTGATGCTCAGTCAAATGAGGAATCGTCTTTTATAATGTTGTCTAGCCCATGACCTTGTTCATAATTCTTGGTTTTGATTCCAGAAAAAGATAAAGGCCGGATAATTTGAGATTCACACTTACAGGAAGATGTTAGGGATCAGGGGCCAAGGGGGGATGCTAGACTAGGGGGAAAATCTGCTTCAAATTTTAAGAAAACCTAATATATATAAGGCTCTGCCGGGCTGATCAAAGTACAGCTAGTTCATAAATCAAAATGGAATTTAGCTTGTTAGGTTTTGCAGAAGAAGGAAGACCCCTCAAATCAAGGGAGAGACCTAACAAACTCTACTCACGTGATGCCGAGTCCAGGAATCGAGCCCGAGACCCGCAGAGAGGAGAGAGGAGAGTTTACTGCCGCTCACTACACCATGCACCCAAGAACATTGTTGAGGTCCTGTTAGGGTTTTAAGATTATAATGGTTATTAGGAGATTTTAAAGAAGGGATATGGATTATTTGCAACTAGATTTAAAGCTAGATTACGGATTATTTGTGTTGTATTTAAGATTAAGGATTATTATCGGTCTTTATTTGAGGCATATATTTGTTTAACAAAATTAGGATACGGATTATTTTCGAAGTTTACCCAGTTATGGATTATTCAGTAACCGGCACCCCCCATATAACAGGGTGTCATCGCTTCCGGCCATGTATGCTATGCCGGACGTGTTTTAGCGTGCTTTTTCTTGTTTTATACTGCATAATATCAATTGCATTTCAAAACCACTAAACGTCACGGTATAAACACTGTCTTAAAGGCAGAAAAAAGTTTTTTTTCAATATAGAAACTTGTATAAAGAACCAAACAACAAGAATTAAAGCACCAAAGATCGTAAAACACGGTGAAACAATAAAAAATTATATGGAAAACCGCCAGGGCTTTATTGAACTTTGTCCTGCTGGCTGTGCAGGTAAATGCGTGTTTAAACTTCGTGCATGCTCATATTTTAGGAAGAATGGTCCAGATTAGGCTACAGGGACGATGGAGCTTGGGGGCTACCCCTCCCCCTCCTACACACACTTTTTTTCCTCTCTTCCATACTAGTCTTACATATTCGAATCCTAGGCTCGGTTTAGACGTCGAAGTTCAAATGTGCCGAATCTCAGTAATGCAAACTAGGCGCTCTAGGAGCGTATACTCGTGCCCATTGGTGAAAGGCGTAAGCTTTTGAGAACATGGAGGTCTGAAAATATATAGCAGACTTAGTGAGAACTGATAAGCCTCTGAGTACCTTTGAGTTCATTTGAATTTCATTTGAGTATATTTGGCATTCGTTTGGCAAAGTTTGGCATTTCTCTTTGAGTTCGTGGAACGACCCGTTCCGAAAACGCTCGACATCTTTTAGTGTGGGTCTACCACGAATGGCGTATGCATGTGTGTGTATTTTGAGCGTCCCCGAAGCAAAATAACTCTCCATAATTATCTTCAATACGATCACAACCTTCTAAAAGTCCAAATCTGAACAATGGCGTTGTGTCGCAGGCACATCAACCTCGTGACTTGCACGTGGAATGCACATTCTCGACATAGAAGATAGATATAAAGCCCAAACCTAGACTCGGCCCGGCCTAGAGGCCTGGGCACGAGTAATGAGCAAAAAGAACAAAAGAGAAAAAATTGTCATAGCAAAGTATACCAATAAATAGGAAAACATAGCACATGATGGTGATAACCTTGATAGCAAAGTAGGGACACCAAGAGAATGAATGCATACACCATTTGGAACATATAGAAAGGATTTTGGGGACTCTAATTGTTTCACCCATGATGTACTGGCCTAATTATTTATTTCCGGTGTTACACTCCCAGTGACTCGAGGACTCGCGGCTCAGGACGTAAATATTCTCACCGATAATCACCTCGACTTCAGTGAATAATTGTTAAATAATACGCTTTTTCGCTGAGATAGTTTTAACTATTCGGGTCGAATAATAGCTTTTTTAAAAACATTTAAAAATCAACTCTTGCCGAAATTTGAAAAAGATGAAAAACCAACACATCAACTTGACAAGAAAGTGACTTTTTTCAATGCGTTTTATTTCGAACTATTAACTAACATGATTACATATAACTGCAGCTTTTCACTTCTATAATACTGTAGTTTATTATCTACTGGATAAACTGTTTCCTAAAATACCACTCCTGACATCCAAATGGCTTTCTCTCTCAACCAATCACATTTATTCGCGCAAGCGGATCATCCAGCTTCGTCCAATCACTGGGCTTAAAACAGGAAGCCATTTGAATGTCAATGAGGGAGCGTTGACTCAGTTAAGTGGAGCTGCTCTGACTAAAATCGTTATCCTTGGTTTTTCCGTTTATTGTTTTTTCTGGTATCAGTCACTTTTCACGGACACCTGAATGAAAAAAAGTATAAAATTAGGTTCTTAGTGATACGGTTGATATGATAACCTAATAGCACAAATATTTAAGTTGAATTTTCAGTGCGGAGGGAGGTGAAACCAGAGAAACTGGAGACTGAAAACCCTCGAAGCACAGGAGATAAGAAACATAAGTATTTAGAGATACGCTGAGCCGTTCTCAACTGACAGACTGACAGATTATAAGACAAACAAATAAACAAACAAGCAAACAAACGGGCAAGCGAACGAACGAACTAACGAACAAAGTGAATCACTCGTACCTTAGGCACAGTTGCCCCATTTCTTGTCCTCGTCGTAGTTCGTTGTTGTAGAGCACCAGGGACGATTGTGATTCTTTCTGGTACAGGTATTGTAGTGTTGCCCTTTGTAGATGAATGGGAAGGCACAGTATTCTCCTGAGGTTGTTCTTGCACCAGAATGAAAACCTATCACCCCAAAAAGGCAAAATGTTTAACAAAGGTATTTTTATCGATTTTTCGATACATCAAAACTTGGACATAGCAAGTTAAAAACTTTACTTCAAATATTTTTTGCCGGTACCGGAAACTTTTATAATCTCATATACTTTTGAAAATATTTTGTAATTAGTTTGTAAATAGACTGTAACTAAAATTTACAAGATTACTGGACATTAACAAAATTTGTAAACCGCTGTGTAGCCATTCCGTAAAGGTTACAAAACTCAGGAAGAAACATTTGGAAATGATGTGGCAAGTTTACAGACGGTTAAATTCCATGCAGTGTAAGATCCTGTTAGTCGATCGATTTTTAAGATTTTTCTTTCTACCTTTACATGGTCCCTTCTTCCTGTCCTTATCGTAGTTGCCTGTTGTCGAACACCAGGGACGAGAGGAACCCTTGGTGGTGCAGCTGTGGTAGGAAACACCAGAGAAAGTGAAGGGAAAGGCACAGTACTCTCCTTTGTTTGTCTTCACACCAGAGGACTGGAAACCTATGGGCGGAAAGACGTGTTAAGCCGATTATGATCCGACGACGAACCGACGAGGAGCCGAGCCGATAAGGAGGCGAAGATAAGCCGATGGTGATCCGACGACGGCCCGATGCAGCCACATTAAAGAATGTTCGTAATGATACTCATACCTGCACAGTTTGCCCATTTCCTGTCTTTGTCATAGTTGACTGTCGTGGGACACCAAGGACGAGTATGATTCTTGGTAGTACAGCTCTTGTACACCACACCGTTGTTCGTGAACGGAAAAGCACAGCTTCCTCCTGAAGTTGTCCTAACTCCCGACGGGGAGTAACCTTTAGAAAAAGAAAGAAACTCAACGTTAAGTTTGCTAGTTTAACTCCGACGAGGCAAACGGAAATAAGGAGTGAAATTATAACATTACATCTTGGTGAGACGGTATTAAAAATTCGGGTTTTTTTTCACCACAAAATTGCTTCTCACCGGCACAGTCTCCCCACTTTTTTTCGATATCATAGTTGGCTGTTGTAGAGCACCAGGGACGAGAATGTTTCTCGGTAGTACAACTCCTGTACGCCACATTCTTGTAGGTGAATGGAAAGACACAGTGTCCTCCTGCGGTCGTCATTTGACCTGAAACTGAATTATAACTAGAGTAACTATTTAAGAAATTAAAATTACTTTCTGGAAGTTAATTTGGAGAAGGAAAATGTTGTTTATTGTTCGTTTTACTGATAGTATATTTAAAGCTAAAGTTACACGGATAAAATCGTAATGGGTAAGTAGAAACCAAGGTCCTTCGGCATATGATTCGAGGGGTTTTCAAGCTAACAAGTTCTTCGGTTTTCCTAGCCTTCCTCCGGAAAACCTAACGAGCTAAATTCCAATTCAATCTGTGAGTTTGATTATCCCAAAGTTTTCTTCAGAGAATCGATAAATTTTGAAGTTTTTTTGTGTGAGTTCTTTGGGGTTTTGGAACCCATGACCGGACAGCTAGCTCTTGCTTCCTTTGCACGGGCCACAATTATAAAGATTTTACGGTTAAACTCAGGAAACAGTTTTGAGCAACCTTAAGAATTGTGCTTTGCTTCCTCATGATGCAACACAAAGTAAATTCTTTAAGAATTAAACTGTGTAAGTGAGCTATTAATGCGCTATGCAAATGCATGGTGATATGTAAGAGTTTATGGTGGGATGATTTGACTATCTTTTAACTTACCGTGAGAACTCACCAGCATACTTTGCAGAGCAAAAAGTACAAGAAAATTCCAAAAACCCATGTTGAGTACGAAACGGTGGAAGAGCAAATATAACAGACCTTTTGTTTGCCAACTCAGACCACAGAACAGAAATGATGGCCAATGGTGTGACTCAATAAAACCTAGGATGACCGTCCTTATTTATACAAGTAATGTTACTTAGCCACTCCCATAAAATTATCAATTCTTAGAAGTAGTTTCGGTACGGATTAATCACTGATGACAGAAAGAAGAAGATTCAGCAAGACAGGAAGATGATAGGGATCAAGTACTGTAGTGCCGGAGAGGCGGGGAAGGTGTGGCTGGGGTAAAGATTCGAACGTCTCTCCCCCCTAAATCAGTTTTCCAGCCAGTTTATCTAATATTTTTTGATTTGGGAAGAAAGGTAAGGAATGTGATAGAAACTCTACATTTTTCCATGTCGGAAATAGAGTTATAGTACAAAAAAAACAAAAAAACAAAACAAGACAAAACAACAACAGGGACCGCGGAGCGTAATTTTGATTGGGGGGGGGGGGGGGGGGCTAACGACCACCAAATACTGGAACACCCAGGGGGGTTTGGGGCATGCTCCCATTATTGGGGGGGGGGCTATGGCCCCCCAGCCCCCCCCTGCTCCGCGGTCCCTGAACAACAACAACAACAACAACAATAAACAACAACATCAGTAGAAGCTTGCTCTTTCAAAGGCGACCAAATGGTTCACACCGTGGCTTATACTCGCGAAATTCCTGAGGTCTTTTTAACGGAAACTCACACGGGGAAAAAGAGAAAATTCCAAGAAATAGTAATTAGCGGCCAAGAAATATAAATGGATAAATAAAGTTCAAAACTAATATAACTGTACGTATACTGTGATTTTTCCGCTTCCGGTGACAGCACGGAAATCAACTTCCGGCTTCCGGTTTTTCTACGGAAAAAAGGAAGCCAGGAAAAATTCTTACGGCTTTCTTGGAAATTACTGAAGAAGGTTGATGACAGTCTCTTCTTGGAAAAGGCACGGTAAAACACGTCATAGCACACATGGATCGAAGCGATGACACCCTGTTATGGGGGGTGCCGGGTCCTGAATAATCCATAACTGGGTAAACTTCGAAAATAATAAAGACCGATAATGATCCTTAATCTTAAATGCAACACAAATAATCCGTAATCTAGCTTTAAATCTAGTGGCAAACAATCCATATCCCTTCTTTAAAATCCCCTAATAAGTAACCCCTAACAGGGCCTCAAACTGTCAACAATACAGCGGCAGTAAACTCTCCTCTCTCCTCTCTCCTCTCTGCGGGTCTCGGGCGCGATTCCTGGACTCGGCATCATCACATGTGAGTAGAGTTTGTTAGGTCTCTCCCTTGATTTGAGGGGTCTTCCTTCTTTCTTCCTTCTTCCTTCTTCCTTCTTCTGCAAAACCTAACAAGCTAAATTCCATTTTGATTTGTGAACTAGCTGTACTTTGATCAGCCCGGCAGATGCTCAGGTTTTCTTAAAATTTGAAGATTTTTCCCCTAGTCTAGCGTCCCCCTTGGAATCTAAAAGTATCCGGCCTCTATCTTCTTCTGGAATCAAAACCAAGAATAATGAACAAGGTCACGGGTTAGACAACATTATAAAAGACGATTCCTCATTTGGCTGAGAAAAAAGCCACTTAATTCGTTGTCATATCTTAATCAAGTCATTAAATCGTGATATGTGTTGGGTTCAGTTTTTTCCCTTGAACTTTCTTAATTACGAAATATATATATAAAAAGAAAGAAAGAAAGAAAGAAAGAAAGAAAGAAAGAAAGAAAGAAAGAAAGAAAGAAAGAAAGAAAGAAAGAAAGAAAGAAAGAAAGGAAGGAAGGAAGGAAGGAAGGAAGGAAGGAAGGAAGGAAGGAAGGAAGGAAGGAAGGAAGGAAGGAAGGAAGGAAGGAAGGAAGGAAGGAAGGAAGGAAGAAATATTTAGGAGGATATTTAATTAGGAGGATATTTAGGAGAAAATGGGGGACCTTGACAGTTTAGCGACGTGTCGTATTGCACGAAGCTCATTGTTTGCTTAGGCAAAAAAAAATTTATTCTAGAATATTCTAGAACATTCTTCTGAAAGGTCTATATAAATGACGTCGCACACTAAAATCCATAATCATTTCATCGAGAGCGCAGCACATCAAAGATTACATAAACCCAAAAATAGAAAGTTCAAATCGCTGAAATTCAAAGCCTCCGTGATTAACATAAGGTAAGGAACAGTATCTTTTGAAATTTAAGGGGGAAATAAACAAAAATAATGACGAAACGAGACGGAATCGTTCGCAACTCTTCACGATAAACAAACTTCGTCAACATTTCGTAGCGCACTCGGTAATATTGTAATACCAGTCGTGTTACTATGGTTACGGTTACATAATGTAATCGATAATTAGTCGTTGCACATGCTGGTTTACATTTACATCATTCAAAATTATTTATTTTTCCAACAGGAGTAAGAATCTTATTGTTTTTTTGGACGAAAAATAACGGAATTTATCGAGATGTTTGGGAACAGTTTTCGTCAGTTTGAAGAAGATCCGTTTTTCAGGTACGTGTAGTCCAAGAATTGTTCTTTTCTAGAATAATATATATATTTTTTGACCAAATAATGATGAAGACCTCACATGATGAAGTTTGTTGAGTAAAATATCCTAAAAACACAAGACAAACTTTTAATTTTTATTAGTAAAGATATGTAGTATTATATGTACAAACGTCTGGTCGAAATTCAGTTTGTCAACAGGTTATTGTAAGACCAGTTGCTCTTGTTTATTTTCATCTTTTTACCTTGTGCACCATGTTTTCTCGTGTCTAAATCGATCTGTTTCCTTGTATTGAAAGTCTAAATTTTAAAGCCTTTTTACACAAATAACTGCAAGGTTTTCTAAAAAATCTGTTTTGTAGCTCTAAAGATGTTTATTAGGTCTAGTTCAGCAGTGTTTTCTCTGTGGGTCCTTCCATTATTATCTACATTTACAGCCCATGCACATTTGCACGTCCTTAGCCATGTATTCAAATACGACGTTTATATAACCCTTGTTGGCTAGAATGATATGAAAATTTACTGGTCTGATTATAGAGACAACAAATTAATGGGTTGCACACATTCTTAAGAGAGTCAAATGACGAAGACATGGCAGCCATGTTGGTGGTATGAACAATGGATGTTTATGAGAAGTCTTTTGTTACGTGACCGCAATGACATAACGTGCAATTAAAGAATTCTCTTCAATCACATCATGGCTGATTTATTCCACTGGCACAGTTAACCCTCCTGGCCTTGTCAACTGGCTGATTTCCTTTGTCAAAATTGACTAATTCCAACTGTAGAATAGTTTTTGTGTGATTAGGATATGGCAGATGTGTAGCCTACTGTAGCGTGTTGTGATTGGATGAATTAATGGAAGACAATGTGAAGCCATTTCAATGTTACAGCGTGTTGTAACATGTACATGCTAGTGTAAGTCCGTACCATATGTTTCCAACTCATGATAAACATTCTTGTGAGAAGCCATTTCAATGTTACAGCGTGTTGTAACATGTACATGCTAGTGTAAGTACGTACCATATGTTTCCAACTCATGATAAACATTCTTGTGAGAAGCCATTTCAATGTTACATATGTCATACCATGTACATGCTGTAAGTCAGTAGAGTATGTTTCCCACTCACACGAAAACAACTCTATAACTAGGTACTAGGAAGTTACTGGGGTAGACTAGCTTGCTGGGCCACACTACCATCTGGGGAAAAGGGGGGGGGCATGTAGTGGTACTCCTAATAATGCTATATTCTTCGGGAAAGCTTGGGAAATTTTTTTGTTTTAGAGGGAGGAAAACTGGAGAGAATAACTCTTGAATCAAGGGAGAGTTGCAACAAACTCAACTCACATGCAACTCCTGGGTTTGAAGGCTAGTTGAATACCACCCTTGATTCAAAAAATAAATTAGTAATAATTGACTTGTGTCTATAACTACAGTATCTACTTTCGTATGTCTAATGTGAGTAGAGTTGTCAGTTGATTCTCTCCTGTGCTTCAAGGGTTTTTCTTATGGTTCTCTGGTTTTCCTCCTTCCTTAAAAATCAACTTCAAAATTCCAATTCAATCCTGGGTTTCACAGTAATTGGAGCATTAAGCTCTGTTGTGAGTGTCCTACGCTGTGATACAACAGCCAATTCTTAATAGATTATTTCTTCTTTTCATGGTAGAGAACATCATGAGAGGATGAGACAAACATTTGGTATGTTTAATGGTTTTGATCAACCCTTTGATCCGTTCATGAGTCCATTTGCCCTGCCAGGACCACAACAGAGAGACACAAACAGGAGTAATGATAGACTTGATGATCAAAGAGGCGGCAGGGACAGGAGAGACAGAATGGATCTAGCTCCAAGAGACATGTTTGGAGGAATGTTTGCAAACATGAACAGCATGTTTGGGAACATGGGACAACAGTTTGTAAGTAACATTTACATTTTCTTCCATAAACTTCATCAATAGACCTTATTCATTGTTTTGCAATGTTTTCCTATTTCAGACCATGTGTCATTCTCTTGAGAATAAGATTCTTTGTTTGAGTTATATCCATATTCATGTGTCTTCTCATGCGCAACTGTTAAACAAAGAAATGATACTCTTGGGAATGACACTCAGTCTGTAATGAGACAACATTGCACCACAGGAAAATAAGGCATATTGTCTGTTAGGGCTCTTATAGTGCTTAGTAGTTCACATGACCCTCTTTCCCTGAAACAAAGCAGTTGTGTCAAAATGAAGCCCAGAAATGGAAAGAGCACTATGGAAGTCACTGAAGGTTTTTTTTTTCACTCTAGAAAAACATGTCATGGTCAAGCAATAAAATGTCTACAACTCTGTCCACAAACATCCATGTTTTATGCTGCATTTCTTTCTCCATGGGTCAGCATTCTTTTGATAAGTTGTAGGGATGAAAATTATCAAATGGATACCAAGTATGATCCATAGTATCATTATTAGTAAGGTGAAGTTTATGCCCATAATATAGAGTATACCTTTTACTCATCTTAACCATTTTCTTGACAGCAAAGAGCAGCTGATGACCCAAATAGCTATTCATACTCCCAGTCCTCTGTAATGAGCTATTCCAGTGATGGCAGAGGAGAGCCTAAGTACTATCAGGCTCACAAAACTACTAAGCAGGCTCCTGGTGGGGTGAGTTATGATACTATGCTTCTCAGTTGAGTTTGGTATGACAGAAGTTTTGTTGTTGAAATGTGCATGTTGTCAAGGCCAATGTCAAAAGTATTCAATGGGAAGCAAGTATAATAATATCATCACTGGCAATTAGGCACTGGCACTGTTTTCATTGCTATGTGCTTATGGAGACAACAGTTGCAACCGGGAAATCAAGCAATACACTGCCATGATGATGCAGGGCTCAAAATAATGGCCGGTCAATGGTCAATGGTCAATGGTCAATGGTCAATGGTCAATGGTCAATGGTCAATGTACGGCCAAATTTGGTACTTGACAGGTCAAATATGGTTTTGAACGGACATGTTGACTGGTCATATTTGAAAAAATAAATATCATAAGCTGGACATCTTGAGGATTTTCCCCATATAATGATTCACTTCAATCTTACAACTTTGATATTGGTATTACAGCGCGACGCGCAAAAGTATGACCACTTTTAATGTATTCACATACTTCTATGCACAGGATTTTGATGAGAAGCTGTCTTGTTTTACCAAATAAGGCGTGTAAAGCTCGTTTGGCAGCAAAAAGCCAGTGCATAGAAGTATGCGAATACATTAAAAGTGGTCATACTTTTACGCGTTGTGCTGTAAATCAGTTCAGAGGTTCCTTCATAGTATCAATAGAATAGGTGTTTTTCTGCAAGTTTGTTTGTTTTTAACATAATTATTATAGATCGCTTAGAGTCATTCTTTTTCGCCATGTTAACAGGTAAAAGAAACCCAGCACGCTGTGAGGGACTCTGAGACAGGTTTAAACAGAATGGCCATTGGACATCACATCGGTAAGATTTATTACACTAGTTACTTATCCTCACTAGGCAAAGTTAATCAAAGCAAAAACTAAACAGTGACCAAAAGAAATACTGGGATTGCTCACAGGCTAAAGTGATCCAATCTTGTGCTCTTGCAGGTGACAGAGGTCGAGTAATGGAGCGCTCCCAGAATAAAAGGACAGGAGAAGAAGAGAGAAAGCAAGACTTCATCAACATGGAAGAAGGTGAGTTTGAATTGTAATGAACTTGCCTGAGTTCACCTCTGGGGTCCTGGGTTTGATTCCCAGACTCAGCATCACATGTGTTTGTTAGGTGTCTCCCCCTTGATTGAAAGGTTTTTCTCCAGGTTCTTTGGTTTTCCTCCTTCCACAAAACTCAACATTCTAAATTCTAATTTAATCTGTGAGTTAGCAATGCCATGACTTAGAGCAGCCCAGAAGTTGTTTCAGGGTTTGATCTGTAAGCTTCCCGTTCCCTGACTTTAATTAGCCCTGAGGTTGGTTCAGGGTTTGATCTGTGGGTTGGCCATGCATGCCCGGACTTTGATCTGACCAGAGGTTGTTTCAGGGTATCAATAAAACTTTAAAGTTTTTGAACTTGAACAATTGATATTACATATTAGTCTAGATTGATGTGTGTACCATGCCACATGTAGTTAGCAGAGCTCCCTTTTCGTCATTCCCTTTTCCATTTTTCATTCTCTCTTGTTTTCATTTGCAGAGGATGTGAACAGATTTAACCAAGAATGGGAAGAAAGAACAAGATCTAGAACACACACACTAAGTGATAGACAGAGAGAACGACCAAGGCACAGAGCTATTGAAGGTAGCTGATATTTATACTGTATGGTACAAGTAATGCGATGCTTTCTTATGGAATGATCCACCTTTGGAAATCAGTGTGTTTTGTGGTCCCGAGAAGATGATACTTATGATGCAAAGCCAAGGGAAACATTGCTGTCTTAGGACCACAAAACATACTGTTCCCCTTAATAATTGGTCCCTGGAAATAAGTGTTTAATATTTATTTGTGGGGGGGGGGGGGGGGGGGGGGATAGGGGAGGAAAAAAGGGAGTTAACTGTCATGAAACAATGTATCAAAATAAAAAAATAAAAACAAGCACTCATGCAAATCTTATTAATATCTTGTGTATCAGAGCCAATTCAGAGAAGACATGGACAACGCAGAGAAAGAGCTGAAAGAGAAAGAGAAAGACGCCATGAGGAACATGACCGCTCAAGGAGGGTCCGTGTACAAAGCTGCCCAGTCAACAGAGACACACCCCAAGACCCAGCCTGGACTAAACCCTCAGATGTTCATAAATAAATATCCTTATGTGTCCAAAGTCTTCTTTTGTTTTAAGAAACACTGGTTGATTTGGCTTAATTTATTCAATTACTGGTACTCTGTTAGCTAAAAGCATGGTATTATATAGTATTATATAATTGATTAATGACAGGTGATTTCTTCACGGGAAATATTCCCATGCCTCAATTTTTGATGTATTTTTATTGGATGTTTGGTGATATTGGACGTATAGTATAATAATTATTACAAGATCATGCGCCAGCGCCAATGTAAGATGGCAGAACTATAGAATCTCTTTACTCTGTGGAATTGAATTCTTTCTAATTAATATGAAGTGATTCCAGGTTTTATTGTTGTTGTCATCCAACATGGCTACCGTCATGTGATGGTTGAAAACCTCTACTCAGTTGTTGAAAACGTACAATAAACACCAACCTCTTATTGTTGTTAGTTATCTGTGTGTATATTAGTCATGTAATTACAGATGTATTATATATTGTGAACGATTGATATGTGTGTGTGTTTGATTGACAGTGTAGTGATGTCTTGATTACAGCATGTCAATAAACAACAAGAACATCCATGACTTGGCCAAGTGGTTTCATTTGACTTTACTAGAGAGAATTTTCCAAGTAAGACAAAAAGTATAAGCATATTTCTTCTTTGATTTTGCCCAAACATTGCAATTTCCAAAGGGTGGGGAGGGCCTGAGGAGGGTATATTGTGTACTTCCAGAAAATATCCATACCTCCCCCATGGAGGGGGATTGGAATTTCCAAGGGGTGGGGAGGGTCTGAGGAGGGTATATTGTGTAGTTGCAGAAAATATCCATATCTCCCCCATGAGGAGAATATAATAAGTAGTTCTCAAAATGATTTATTGTATTTTGCCATATATTTTATTTACTTTAATTGTAATATGTTTAATCTCAAATTAACCTTACTTGCTTCCCACATTCTTGACTTATATATGAGCCTGCGCTCTTTCTGGTCTCCACCCAGAACGATAACAATTTGTGATAAAATGTTTTTTTTTTAAATCTGCTATGTTAATTATTAGTCTGATAATAAAGCCCTAGAATAGCGCTAACGATGCCTGTAACTTGCCCCATTAAAACACGAACATCTTCGACAAACTTTCCATTGAACGTGCTTTCTTTCTCAAAAATCACCCTAATTTCGTGGCGAATGGATTTAAGGAGCTTTTGCGCATGCGCAAAGCCCGGAATCTCCGCGCTACCCAGTCTAAAGACAGCCTGGTTGAAGTCGCTCTCACTGTCATTAAGAAAAGGCGTTATCAGGTCGTCGCAGTTTTCTTTGGCCGAGCGGAGGATTGGTACCCCACTGTTCCATCGCTCTGTATCATTAAGGCCCTGGACCCAGTTGTTAACTGTGTTCAAAACTAGCTGCAGATCTTCTTTTTGGCGTTGTAAGGGAACGACTCGTCTATCCAGACCACTGACTATCTTTTGTAGTCCATTTTTGTGAGTTTCGATCATCTTCATGGACATGGCTGTACGAGATTCCAGGCCTCCCCCTGTCGTTGGTGGCAGACGGTAGCATGGTGACAAGGACTGCTCTGCTGCGGACATTTTATTGCAATCCAAAATGTAATCTGCTTGAAGAACAAACAAGAGAATCAAATACATTCAAAATGAGAACTTTCCACAAACACCTCCCCTCGCATACCCTTTCCCTCATGACCTCTTTTCCTTGGGTGTAATCGATTTCCCATTTCAGACCACGTGTCATTCTCTTGAGAATAAGATTCTTTGTAAGAGTAGAATCCATATTCATGTGTCTTCTCATGTGCAACAGTTAAACAAAGAAATGATACTCAAGAGAATGACACATGGTCTGAAATGGGGAAAAGAGAATGACACGGTCTGAAATGGGGAAACATTACGCTCAAAATAAAGAGGTCTATTGCGACAAAATAATCGATTTAAAAAATCTTCAGTAAATTCAGCTAACGATAGTTACTAGAGGACTAGAGCCACTGAGTTGGCCTAACTCTCAGGGCGTTTCTATTATACGAAAACATAATAGTCTTAATTTTTAGCTTACTGACTTAATTAACACCATAATTATTGGAATACATGAAAATATAATTTCATTATCGGGGTTGCTTATACTTGATGGTTTTTAGTAAGCCTTCTCTTGCTTGCGTTACTAATCAGACTACTTCACATTTTGTCTAGCTCTAAAAAAAATTATCTTTACAGATAATTCATGAATAATTCTATGAAGCTATTGTAAGACTTTTTCGAATTCAGGGGGATTTTAGACTCGTAAATTAAAATAAAATTTAGAATAAATGTTTAAAAAAAATTTAATAGAAAGCAAACGGAAATAAAAAAGGCAAACGAATAGACAAGAATTATTTACATAACACCTTAAAAAACAGCTTTTTACATACTAATTCAACATCTTAGTACACCATGCTTTTCTCGGGGAATATATCTATATACTATTATTATCCTGACTATTATTAATATATTTTAGTATAATCATTAGCACATATAATAAAAAGAAAAAGCCAAATTTTGAAAGGAAGGGGAAAAAATCGAAGCCCTAAAATTAAATATGGAAACGATTGAACTGATCAGTTTTACAAATTGCAAACCATGCAAATTTTACTTATAGAATATCAAACAATTTACCAATATTTGTCGTTCATTTTTTGCAACAAAAATACTGCAAAATAAAAGTAAACCCAAAAATCATTTTTGCCTTCAAACCCAGTAAATGTGAAATATTTATGATTTGAGAGTAAAAAGTGCACTTTTTCGCTTTTACTGTTAAACCTAAAACGAAAAAAAACCCTTTTATACCGTACGTTTATCAAAATTTAGACAAATTTCTAGCAGTCTTTAGTAGCATCTTGAATATCGCTCAAAAAAATTCGCTAAGATTATTCCTTTTCGTCGCCTAATTTTGCAAGCAGTTTAAGGCTAAAATGACAGTTAAATCATATAATTCACTCACCAGAATTTTCGGACGAAATTTTCAGAACCTAAAAAGCTATAGTAGCTCCTTCTACTGGGAGATTTCGAGGTCGAATTGCATTAAGACAACACCCCGCGTCGAATATTTTGTCTGGCCTGAGCTCGAAAGTAACCCGGTATGTTTAATTCATTAGATTCAAGCACACTCTAATTCAACTGTTCATCGATCCCCATCTATGGTATTAAATAAAGGCTCGTTAAAAAAAGATATAAAGAAAGTCTCTGTGACTTCCTAAACGTCACACAAACATCGAGTTCTGAGTTCGTATTTATTAAAGGACCCATGAACGTTTATTTGTTCTAAGCATTCGGCTTGATTGTCATAGCTTTATGATGGAGAATTCCCAGCTTAAGAGAGCTTTTGTGGTATAGATGAATATCTATTGAAAGGTAAAAACAATCCTAATTTCAAATAATGCGGATATAGAATTGTAAATTTTATTTGCGTTCATAAAAAGCAATTCCAACCATGACTCTATATGCCAAATTTGCATTACTAAAATACAGGGAAAATAGGAAAAATAATTCTAAAATCGTTAATTGTGTTTGACGTTTTCGAGATATTTCGGAACTGGGTTTCATTTAGGAAGACATTTTTTCATTTATAAACACAATTTAGAAATAAAACCAATCAGACTTCATAGGCGGAACTCGTGGTTTATCATTTCTTTATCAAAAATATTTTTCAGATCAAAGTCTTCATTGTTGGTTGCGAAATTGGGAAATAAATTTTAAAGAATGAGGAAGTACTGCGAGATAAGGGGATTTATTTTTAGTTGACGCAACCCTGTGAAATACCTCAAGATATTATGAAAAAATCTTTTAATTTATTAACGAATAGGTGAATATGCTAATGTATACAGTTAATACAAGGGAGTGTCGCTGTTCTCCCTCTCCCCAGGGCTCCGTCAACAGCTGGACAGTTCGCTATTTTGTAGTTTTTGGAATTCGTCTCGTTGGATTGAAGTGTGCAGTCGAAGGGCTGGTTTTATTTTGTTTTCTCAAGGACAACGCCTCTAAATCCCTCAAGAGTAAGTAAAACCCTTATATCATTTGTCTTGTAATGTGGAATCTTTGCTTAAAATGTTGGACATAATGTATTGTACAAATTTGAACATTATATGCGCGTGGATGCGTTTACACCGTGAGAAAAGAAGCCATACCTCGCATAAAAGCGACCAGCTCGGGTGACCTAAAATTTTTCTTAACCTTGATATATATTTCTTTGAATCTAACCATATTGCTCGAACATTTTATAAGTCATAATGAGTACCAAAGCTGTTGTAGCAGAGTAGAACTCTGAAGATGATTTCTTTTTGTGTAAATGAGAAATCGTAATTTATTTACTCACTCAACTTAAGATTTTCGGCAATTTTTTTTTACATAATTCCTATTTTTAAATTTTCATTCGAATTTATAAAGTTAAATTTAGCTAAAAATCAAAGCTAACATGTTCTCAGATATGAATTCGATCCATTTTATAAATCTCTATACAAGTCGAACGACAATAATTTGTAAAATGCTTCAACCTTGTTTTGCAAATTTAGACCTATATGTCAAAATATTTCTTCGCCTTTTTTGATCTCTAAAACAATACAAATTTGAAGCATTTTTTCTCATAATATTATTTAATTTCTGTCGAGAATAGACTCCCCAGATAAAAACCACAGGACATTTGAATATCCAAATTTTCGGAGTGTCAAAATCTTAAGACCTACCAGCCACTGTTCGCGTAATAACTTTCTTGAAATTTTAATGATGAGCGCTTTTCTCAGTGTAGAATCTCAATTAAACTTGGCTGTCACTGTATGACTGAGACTAATTCAACATACAGCGAGTCTGAAACCAGACAATTAGAAATTCAATTATAAATATTTCAAGGCTGATTTTTTTTTGACTTTTGACTTTAAAATATAAGTACAAACGTTTCAACTCGTTATAAAGTTGTTTTTCTACGAAGAAGAGTACGACTTCTTTTTTGCTAAGATTATATGCTCAATTACCAAGTCAATTATAAATAATTCAAGGTTGGTTTTTACTTTTTATTTTAAAAAAGTACAAGCATTATTTTGACTCATTCTTAAGTGTTTTCTGCGAGCGACTGAGAGTGCGACATTTTTTGCTAAGATCGAGGTGAAATACAGTGTAAGTCACGTGACTGGCACATGGAATTTTTTCCACCATTTTTTTGCTTTTCCCATTTTTTTCAAACCCTTCCCATTTCTATATATTTCTTCTTTATTCACGACTTATACAGTTTTTCTATTTTAATTCCAGACCTAAGATGGATCCTCCAGTCTACATGAATGGCCTCGAAAGCATAAGCGAGAAGAAAATGTCTTTCAAGCGAGTGAAAGATCGAAAAAACGAGCTCACCTCAAGAATAAAGGAGCTAGAGAAACTCGAAAGCTCACTCGCAAAACAGCAACAGGATTTGGAGTTCCTGATCACTTGTATAAAAGGCTGGGCGAATGATTTTGATAAAGTTCCACGGAATAACCAAGGAGTTCCTTACGTTAGAAATGTCAAAGAAATTTCTTCACAGATTAGTCGTTTATTAAACGATATCCACGGAGATTTCTATTTTCGAATGCAGAATTTAGTAACAGCAGATGTACCATGCTTCCAGCAAGTCTACGAGGGGTTAGAAATGCTTAAAAAACAGCTCTCCAAGCTTATTCATGACGATGTGGCTTATAAAGCTACATTTATCGAAGAAATACGCCAGCTCCTTGGAAGACTGACTGGAATTAGTTCGACAATAATGGACGTATACTTTGAAAAATAACTTGCTTGAAACTAGTAAACAAATAGACAATAAATCAATAAGATATAAGGCAAAATAATAGATTATTTTCTCGATAAAAGCTGTTAAAATATAGCAAAAATTGTCAGACGATTTTACCACTAGGCATAAGAACTAAAAATATAAATTTAAGAATTGTTTTCTGAAAAATGCTGGTTAGGTTTTCAACATCACCTATAATAATTACGAAGGCGTTTGTAAATTCTTAATTTTTTAAGTATATTTACATTATTCTCCTGAAATGTAAGTGAACTAGGCTACTATAATTATTTATTTTTGTTGTATTTATAACTTATTTTGTGATTTTTAGTGACTCAGTAAAAGAAAATTTGATTCCAGCTCTTCCATTGTCATGGTTACGTCGAACAATGTTGGTAAAAAGGCATGAAAAAATGCGGAATTTTGATCAGAATTATTTCGCTCACTAGAATAATAAGCGAAAGTAGCAATAGTTCTGCTAAATTATATACAAAGTATTTCAAAGTATTTGTGTATATTTATTCAAAAATAGCAATGTCATATTTATTTATTTATTTATTTATTTTAAAGTAAATGGATTTTACCACTGAATTCCTCTGGTTACTTACTTTACTCCCTGCGTACTGAAATAATTTCAAAATTTGATTACTAGTTTCAGACTATGCAAAAGGATTTTTACTTATTAGTTTGAAAGGTTTAAAACACAACATAGTAAAGTGTAGTAAAACAATTAAATGAAAATAAAGAAACAAGCAGAAAACCAGTTAACTGTATGATTTTATTGGTACATTTTCTACAGCACACACCCCGAAGATACACAATCAGATCGCTAGACAATTAACACTGGCTCGACCAAAATGAAGAAAAATTAAGAAAAAACGTATGAAGATGCACAGTATTTTTTATGATTAAATTTTTATATTTAAAATTCGTACTGTTGATAAAATATATGGTTTTACCTTCGGGCTGGCGCATGCATGACAATCAATAGATTCCTTGGTTTTGCTGTAAACGAAAAAATACTGTTCAAAATAAGTGAATTTGATTATTCCAGTTGAAAAAAAAATACCCCATCAAATGAATGAGCTTAATTGACGTCTAATTTAGTTGTATTTAGAAAAAGGAACCCTAAAACATCAAGCTCTTTTGTTTTCAAATACAAAATAAAATATACAAATATATTTTAGCGTCTTTTTTATCATTGACATTAAAGAAATTTTTTTTTTGAAATAATCTCTTTCAAAGTGGTTTTTGCTAATACTTTCTTGATTAAAACCAGCGAATCGTTAGGTTGTATTAACCTTTAAAATTAAGCTTGTATTTTAGCCACAATTTATCAACTTAGCATGAGATTGTCGCTTCTGTCTGGTGTGCTTTCATGTCCCACATGCATTAATAATTTCGATGATGTCAAGGAGAAACACTGTTCAATCCAACCGGCCAGTTATTGTCGCATTAGCTTAACCATTATTCATATTTCATCATGCTTATCTCTCGATAGCTTAACTTTGGTGTAAAAAAAAGGTTTAAATCTCCATCTTGCTATCGCGAAATAAGACCTTGGTATAAAAAATTAAAGTGTAAAAATGTCGAAATGAATGGTTGTAAATGTTTTTACCATATGTTACAATCGTTCTGGTATCTGACAGACGGCTGTTAAAAGTCCTCAAGACTCGCATTTTTAGTGGTTAAGAATCAAAAGGATTTTCTATAGCTTTCACTCGTTTTGAAAAGGTTCATGATAAGAGCACTCTTCTGTCTAACATTTGAACAAATACAAACGCAGTCGAAAATCGTCTTCTAGACTAAACCAAATTTTTTTTGAAGATGAATGTCAATTCTGGCTTTTTCACTGATTATTCCTAAAAAAAATCCAGACGTATGCATGCATATGAACTGATTTTGACTCAATATACCGTATTTTTATTTTACCAGATGTTTTTGAAAGATATACGGCGTTAGCCAATCAGGAAGCAGTAAGAACAAGTAACCAATCACAAACCAGAGTGGCAAATTTAGTCAGAAATATTTCGATTCTGGGCGCGGTTTTGAATGCCAAATTTGTACGACACTATAAGCTGTTATTCGCAACGTTAATGGAGAATTTCGAGTTGTGAGTTTGGAATTACCGCGAGAATTGGACTTCAGAGGATTTCCCCCCGAAAACAAGGTATATAAGAGTTCAGTGTATTTCTTTTCAACTAAAGTGTTAGCGGTAAATATGTTGGAATTTTATTCTAAGTTCTCGAATGTGAAGCTTGATCTCTGCTTCGGTTTATTTGCCATGCAATTGTGAAGGTTCAGTCATACCGTACACATTAATATTCAAAACCTATAAGTCGGTGACAATTGATATTGTAAACTTAATGGATGACGTTTGAATTTATAAAAAAAAAAAAAAGGGAAGCACGCACGCTGAGAAAAAATATATTTGCAAAAGCAACTAGGATATTATTAAAAGTCGGTTTATATATGCGAGAGACATTCATTTATAGCCCATTATGTAATTCAGTAATTCACTCCTTAGTCCAAGTTAGTATACATAAACTTAATATTTACAATGCCCCTGCAATCTTCGTATTATTATTCCTTTAATTTCTTGTGTCTTTTATATGGTATCTTATCTAGGGCTAAGAATACGCTACCTTACTCGACCTTAAATATTCAGGTCTGCCCACATATTTTGACTGTGACAAAATTCTGTATCTTTACCCCGTAATTTATTAAATGTAAAAAAACATTCGTTCAAAGGCCACTCCTTTATCAGAAATAAGAATATATTTATCTCCTACTGTTTTGCTATATCTAGTAAAAAATCAGACTGAGATAAAAATATGAGTTGACTAAAATACCAATCAGTCCAGTCATTCGTGGTTCAAAGCCAGATTGCTTTTGTAACTCGCCAAGTGCGCTGTGATTGGATAGTATGCGATTTATCAAGCTTTCTATTGGTTCAGAGTGAAAGCCATTTGAGTGTCACGTAACACAGGTATCCCAATGATAAAAAATCTAAATATATCTATGAAATTTAATTATTTACTTTTTGAATTAAAAATAGGAGTATCCAGTCGAAGGTTCCATGCACCCGGCTTCCCTAACTGGCCGCAGAATCTCTTAAATAATCATTTGATTTAAGTAATATATGAAATAACTAACACAGGTGGTCAAAGCCCCCACCCACCCTACCCTTACCATTACTAACTAGACAATGGAACCTCGTGTAGATAATGGATCTGTAGAGGTATCCCCACAGGTGTTCCAGCCATATCGTATATGAAAAGTGATCTAACTAACGTTTTAGTAATAGTGACTTCTTGATTCTTTTTTTGTTTACATCTATTTAGCATAAACAGTTAAGCAATCTTAAACCGAAAAATCGACCTGTGCGCATGCTGAAAAGTTTACTGACAAGAGATTTCAGTTTCGCATTCTGTCAAGGACTATAGACCTTTTTAGCTTGGGCGTATTGTCTTCCCATTTCAGACCACGTGTCATTCTCTTGCAAATAAGATTCTTTGTTTGAGTTGTATCCATATTCATGTGTCTTCTCATGCGCAACCGTTAAACAAAGAAATGATACTCTAGGGAATGACACGTGGTTTGAAATGCATGGGGAAAACATACGCCCAAGGTAAAGAGGTATATTGACCTTCGTATGTATCCAGACAAAGACCACAGCTTAACTAATCACAGAATCTATCAAAAATTATTGAGATTTTTGATAGCAGTTGTTGAAATTCCATGCGCTTTATCTAGACGTGATTTATAATCAATCTGATCACTTACACATGCTACCCATGCCCCGTTGTTTGACTGACATATACGAGCCTGACCTGTTTGACTGACATATACGAGCCTGATCATAAGATAAATTTATGAAGTAGCGATTTGAGCTTTTAAAATGACAAAGCTACAACATGTGCATGGTTTTGATATAATTTGTCTGGCATGTTTCCAGAGCTCGATTTATGGCGTTTTTGAGTCACTTTGAATGAATTTGGCTATTATGACTCATTGATAAAAAATGCTAAATCATTCTCGTTTCCAGTGCTTTCTCAACTTTCAATTTAATCGAGAATGCAACCGCAAGCCAAAAAAGCCCAGGCGCCATAGATACGGGATTGGAATGCACTATGAACGAAGATAGAAAAACTCTTTTAGATTTATTCCTTTATATTTTTAAAGCCTAAGATAAGACGGTAGTGTTTGAAATAAGTAAAGTGAGACGACAATGCAATATCTTGATTGCAACCAGGAACCCTTATTCACAAAGCCCTCCCGTCATCTTCAGCCGACCAACAATATCAAGTATAGACACAGTCAGTATAACCATGACAATTCATTACAATCCAAAGATAAAAGCTAGAATGAAAGGAAATGTCAGAGAATCTATATTGTATCGATTACGATTTCGTCTGGTGAATTTCCAAATCCTTAGTGAGTCATGTCTCGCTTTCACTGCATGAGTCACTGACCGATTTTTAGATTTTTTTCTGTTCATTTAATCTTGAGTTAGCACCTGTCAATTCTTGCTTCTTTTTTGTGACAAACCATGTATCTTAGCAGATGATAGTTTTCTCATAGCCGAGGCTCGTATATGCAGTAAAATTTGTCGGATACATTTTAGCTCTATAGGTGGTTTGAAATTATTCCTGGTACAATGAAATAACTGAAAAGATATGCTCGCCATGTTGGTTGATGTAACACGATATAAGCCCCAAAAATCCTTTATCAAAACAACCAACATAGCGGCAATGAAGACCATAGTTGCGCGCGTTTTGAATGGGCGTACTTTTGATCGTTTGGGGCCAAAAAATTGGGTTGTGTTATAAGCAACAAAAAATTGAAGGCAGGGAGTTTAAAGACCCGTTTACACTAGCGATTTTTGAGAATATTTTTGAAAGGATTTGGGTCATAGTCAAAAATTGTAAAGGATACCAAGATTACCTGGACAAATGTATCTCTTTAGAAGCATAAGACAAAATTTATTATATTTTAAAAAATCGCCGCAGAAATCGCTACTGTAAGTGGGCCTTAACTTTTTCATTGCAGTGGATGGTGCGCATAACTTTAGGCGCACTATGATTGGTTGAACGGATGTCACGCATTCCTTGCCGTGACTATGCCGCGTTTCGTTGATACTACTGCCACCCATTGAGTTCATTATGATATAATGTGGTTCATATCTCAACAAAGATTCATAAGAACTGTCTGTCTTTCTTAACAGGAATTTCAAGATCACTACTATGGCGTCCGTGGCGAGCAGTAACGTAAGCGACCTGGTATCGAGAACAGAGAAACTGTCAATCAAATCTATCACTTCCAATACCAAGATCCTCAAAACCCGAATCACCAAATTGGACAAAATGTACGAGACAATGAAGCAACAGCAAGACGACATCCAGTACCTGCTCGACGCTGTTCTGAAATGGGACGAAGACTTCAAGAGGGTCGTTCGTTTCAGCCAAGGCGTACCGCACATGAGAGGAACCAAGGACACATGTTCCAAGATCAAAACCGCCATGATTCCAAATGGAGAGTTAGATCGCACTATCAAGATTCTTGAAAAGGAAAATGTACCAGGATTCGCTCGAGTTGTTCTGCTTTTTGCTGATTTCAAGTCGCTACTCGATGAGAAGTCACCTACAGCAAAATTCTCGGAGACCGTTCGGCAGACGCTCGGAGAGATTATCGGAACATTATACACTATATTGAACTTGTTTTACGACCAATAAAATTAAAAGATCTTAAAAATAACTGAATCCTAATTTAATTTATTTAGTCAAATGGCATTGCCCGCCTTAAGGCATGTATAATTTATCAGTTAGAAATAAAATGATCTCAAATTTTATCGGGTGAGCTGAACAAAGTTAAATATCTGAAAAATAAAAAAATATATATATAAAATACACACACAAAAACAAAACATAACCACAAAAGACAACCGGGAATAAGCTATGATAACATTACGCACACATAAAAAATAACAGGGGAGAAACTAGCCGGCCCACAGACCAAATCTATGGATAATCCCAAGCAATATCTGCGAAGCACTCGATTTGAGCCCTAATTTAGTGTTAGTACAAATCTAGCCCTTGTATTTTACAAATTCGGCAAACGTTTACGGAAAGGAAATAAACAAAAAAGCAAACAAAAGATAAACAAATGATTTAAAATAAAACCAAAAATAATAAAAATAATAAATATATCCTTAAAATTTATGAAAGAACTTCCCAAACAATGCGCACATCATGCGCACCCAAATACCACGTGTCTGTAGCGATAGAAAGCGCGCGCGTGCATTTCTGAAAAAGGCGGGGAAAATTCCCGCCAAAAGAATCCAAGTTCACGCGCGCGTGCGCCTTGTCGTCCTTTCAAGAATTTTGGTTTCCTTTCTCACTTCTTCTTCGTTTCTTCGTCTCGTTAGGCTAAAAAATTACTCTTTTAATCTGCAAATCTTTAGAAAAACACAGAATTGGAGTTCTAAAAAGTATATCAAGTAAAAACACTTTGTACCGGTTGCTTTTGTTTAAAAAATGCTCATTTAGAAACACGGTAAAAGAAGAAGCAGCAGTGTTTTTTTGGAGGACTAAAAATTTGTCAGAAAGATGGATTCCATGTATTCTTCGGCTTCAAGTTCTTCACCAACCACTTCTGGTTCTGTTTTTGGCTCTCTAGACGAAATTCTAGACGAAGGGGAAAGCGGTTGTCCTGCCTTTGACAGGTTAATCCAAAGGGCAGGTAATAAAAATCAAGTTTGAATTTCAGCTTTTGAACACAAATAGACGACAACGTTTTACGATACAAAACTTTTTCTATTTAACGCTTCCCTTTTAAAAGATAGCACTTATACAGGACCAAAATTTTTCATTCGTTAAACTTCAGAAAATGAGAATTCTGAGTTGGTCAGACTTTTAGAGGAGGAAACACGGAAGCACACAGGTAAGGTTTTAATATAATTTTTTGATTTTTCTATCAAAGGAAAGTTTTCAAACTTTCTGAACCAAGATATTTAAAAAAACCTGAATGCACAAGCATAGCAGTTGTTTATTCATTATTTGTTGATAATCAAATACAGCACTGCAGAAGGAGCTTAAAGATGCAAATTCACAAAGGGAAATACTTGAACGCTCTTCGAAAGGTTTGAAGGAAGAAGAGAAACAACTTCAAAGGCTTACAAAGCAAAATAAAGATATAAGCCAAAGGTGAAATACATCTTTAATACTTGTCTGAATTCGAAAAACTCTTCAATATAAAAAGTATTTCACTAGCAATTTTGTAAAAAAAAATTGTTTTTCTTTTAGTCTGAAGAGAACTAATGCCTTACTTCACCAACATGAAGGGACATTACAAAAGAAATACGAAAAGGCTTGCTTAGATCTACAGCAACTACAGTATGTTATGTTCATTATCTACTTTTGTGAAATCTGAATGTCTGGTGTCTGTCTGTCCATCCATCTATCTACACATCCTCTCTCTCACTCATTCATTCAACCTCCCATTCATTCACACAGCTATCCATTTGCACCCATCTTTCCACCCCTCCCTCCATTTATTCACCCATCCATGCATCCAGACACCTGCATCCTTCCACACACCCATCCATTCATTTGTTCATCCATCTATGAGTACGAAGAAAATACCAATACCAATAGTAATGAAGATTAATTTATGAAAGTGATAGTATTGATTTAAATTTTTTAGGCTAGATAACATTGATGTCGTGGACAAATACAAGGGTACCTGGGATAGGTACTATGCCTTTTATGAAAAGTCAAAACTTGCCATAGATTTGGCAAATATCAAGAAAACAGCAATGGAAAAACAAAAGCAAAGTCAGTTCATGTAATTTGTGAAAAAAATTGCTCCTTAGAGAGTGTATACTTAGTGAGACCCAGTCAGGGGGAGTGCCGAGATATCAATATAGCTTTTTACACAACATCACAGAAATTATGCAGAAGTCAAACATAATGGTGGACCACACGCTGAATACCCAAAAACAAGATACTTTATATGCATAAATATTGTCAGAGATACTGAATACCATGTCTTGATATATACATTTACCTGAAAACCCTGGCTGGGTCTGCTTAGTTAAAAAGGTCAGGTGGGTATGTTAAAATGCCCATAACTTCTGCATTTTTCTATTTTAGCAAGTGATACAGAGGAAAAAATCAAGGAAATGCAAGTTCAACTTATGGATGCAGAAAAAGAAAAGAAAAACATTGAAGGTTAGATAAGAACTTTTGGTTAGTTTATGATTGGATAAATTTAGAAAAGGAAAATCATGGCTAAGCAAAAGTGATATCTAAAATGATACACCAATTTCTTTGAATAATCAGAGAGATTAAAAAATGGTCCAAAGTCTTCAAAAGCAGCAATAATCAAAATGTATCCTTTTGTATCACACCTATAGTTCTAATATTTATCCCACACTATTGAAAATATAATTTATGCTTGACTGAAGGCTCATGTGCATACTAGAAAATACATCTCACGTGTGGGATATATTCCATTCATAATTATTAGTTTATATCATACATGAACATGCCTATTGCACACATGTTGCAAAAGAAAATATGGTATTTGGGTGTAAGCTGCATGGTTGCATGTCCATCATCAATATGATAATTTCCTGAATGAAAACCATATTAGAGCTCAACTACACATTCAAGCATCAATGGCAATAAAGCTTGGAAATGAGAAACTTGATCAGTTACGAAAGAACCAGAGAAAAGCAGGAGATCAGGAAAATATGATGGTACCTTCAGCTAATGTAGATCATGAAGGTAAATGATAAAAATAAATAGGATTATGCAGTATGTGGCACCTCTACAGAATAGCTATTCATCCACTGAAATTACGATTGGAATTTGGAAGTTGATTTTTGCAGAGGGAGGAAAACTGGAGAACCCGAGAAACCCTTGAAGCTCAGGAGAGAACCAACAAGCAACTCTACTTAAACATGACATTGAGCCCAACATTGAGCTCAAACCCTGGTCGCATTGGTGACAGGAGAGTGCTCTCACTGCTATGCCACCCATGCTTCCCTTGAGTTAAATATATAATGTCAAATGGTATGCTTTCTTGTGCATCCTTCTAGTCTTAGAGATTCCTAGATAAAGCACACTTAATTTTTGGTTTACCATTTCAGTAATATAATCATATTTATATTTTTAGCACAACAATTAGAGTTTGAAACAGAAAATACAGATCAAGAGCTTCTAAGGAAAGAAAGTCCAAGAATGATAAATGAAGATGGACCATCACAAGAAAATCAAAAGCATCAGCTGCAGCATACAGTTGTGATAGTCAACAATGATCCTGAAAAACCATCACCACCACATCAACTTTATTCTTTTCAGGGGAGAAATCAAGAAAATCTTAGGAGAGGTATTGTTCAACCAATGCAAAAGGATTTATCTCCAGAACAAGACTCACTTGCAAAGCATGATAACTCTCAAATGATGTTGCCGTCAAAAGCTCCAACATTCCAGGTGTCCAGTCAAAAAACCCTTTTAACTAGGCCTATTGACAATCCTAGGCCAATTGACAGTCCCAGGCCAACAACTATTAATGCTAAAGGGCTGTCAAATTATGGTCGCTTTCTGTCACCATATTCACATATAAATAAACCTTATACTTTTCAAACGTCTCTGTCTCCTGCAAGAGCTCCACAGTATCAACTTTTCAACAGCTCTTCTAAGGCTCCATGCACATCACAGCAATCCCAAAACTGGATGCAACAAGGTAAGAACATGAATAAGAATTATTTTGAAGACACTTGAATAATTATGCAAGGAACCTGGGGGGGTGGGTCATAAACATTTTGTACTGGGATGCTCCAGGGGATGCTTTACCAAGAACCTTGACCCCTTACTGTTTTATACACCAAATTTTGGCAAAACGGTACCCCTTTTAATATACCTTCTTACCTGAAAAGGCAATATTGAATATCTTTGCCTGAAAACTTAACCCTCTTAGGGACTGGTCATAAAATAAAGGAGGGGGTAGGCCGGCAAATCTAGAATTGAATTAGCATTTTTTTATGCTGGCCCATTATTAAATGAGGTTGAAAAAGTGATGACCCACCCCCTGTTTTGAAGCAAAATTGCATAGATGTTAGATGTTCCATTTTATAGATAGCCCACCCCTTTCAAGGAGCTCAAAATTATGTAGCCAACCCCCTGTTTTAGCCAGCCCACCCCCTTTACTTTATGACCAGTCCCTTATATACCTTAATTTTGAAGCAGGCCACTATGGATATCAATCAATATGGGACTAATAAGTACAATGCTGATATTCACCAGATTCATATAGTAAAACAGCCAATAATGAGGTCCAAGTTGGCTTGGAAAACTCAGCTGGATTAAAGGATAAAACACATGTGGAACAAACAACAGTACCATCACAAGAATGTCAAGAGCAAATGGTTGAAGACATCACTCCAAGTAAGTTATTGGTCACCGACAATTCTCTAAATTCTCTTTTAATTACGAACAATTCTCTACCATACACAGGAATGAGATACTCTAAGCTGTCTCATCCACAACTTATTTTTTGAAACTACACAATATGACCTCCTCAGACCCTTCCCGCCCCTTGAAAAGTCCAATACCCTTGCATGGGGGGGGGGGGGGGGGGATACGTGTATGCATATTTTCTGGGACTACATAATATTCCCTCCTCATGATCAGAACCTCAACCCTAAGGAAATTCCAACATTCTTTGGGCATGGATATGTTCTACAACTACTCATTTTATGTAACTTTATTTACTTCATTTCAGTACTGAATACATCTGTGAAAAGCCCTGGACCTAGCAGTAATCCAGTTTCTCCCAAGACTCCTACCAAAGAATCAGAACGTTCAGATTTATTCAATTTCACTGAGTACAGTGAAAGAGTAAGACTAATAAACAAGTCCCCAGGAGAAGGGTTTTCTTACCAAAGCCGGAGAATGTTTGACACGGTCGAAAATATGGTAAGTAGAAAGAGATCAGACAATGCACAGATTGAACCCTAAAACAAATTCTGGACTGATCCAAATGTCAAAAAAGTCCTTGTTCAGGGCATGGCTAACTCACAGATTGAATTGCAATTTAGCGTGTTAGGTTTGTGGAGGGAGGAAAACCCTTGAATCAGGGAAGAGACCTAAAAGACTCTACACTTGTCTGATGCAAATCTGGGAATCAAACCCTTGACCCAAGAGGTGAGAGGTGAGTACACTACTGTACCTCTACACCACCCTTGTTTTTCTAATCCTGTAATTTTTCTTAATACAACCTGACTATTACAATGTTAATACATAGCAAATGCTCTCATTTTTCCATTAGAATGAAGACATTGACAAGTATGAAAATCTACCAAAGCAATCTTTCTTTCAACCATTTTTTGCAACAAGAGAAAATGAACCACAAGAACAGGTATCTTAGCTTAAGTTTAAATTCCACATTAGTTTAAGAAATAATGCAAATAATTTCCCATAGCAGATAGCAAAACTCTGAAGCCTTGTTATCAATAATGATAAACATATCATATTAAATAGATAATCATGAAAGAAACAAGCATACATATATTATGGTTATTCCCACATACCATTACATTTTAGATAAAAACATTGTTCATCACTACTTCATCTGTAAGTTGAGATATCATTTATCATCACTTTTTTAGTGTAATGTTCTTTCTGTATTAGTTTACAGGCAAATCTAGCTTCTTTAGCATGGATCCTCAAGGCAATCAAGAAAATATGGGTAATCAAAAAGAAAAATTGTTTTTCTTTCTTATTCCAGTATGTAAAGGAGTGGTCCTTACTATCTATACCCCCCCCCCCCCCCCCTATGTGATGCAGAATTTTTGACTGATGCAAGTAGCAGAAAGGGTGGTTCCCAAATTACCACAATGCAGAAAAAGCTGCATGATGCGATTGGCTTCACAAAGGGGGTTCCAATTTCAATGTACTGAGTATACAAGATCTCACAAGGGGGGGGCATGGAACCCATGGAATCACCCCGCGACCAACACTGCTTCCCTTCCTCTCTCCTCAATATCTTGTTCTCCTCTTTTTGTTTCTTTCAATATGTTGTTTACATAAACTTAATTAGCCCCTTCTGGTAAGGCAGGCCACAATTGCACCATCCTTCTACAATGTAGTAATGACCAGTTTGCAGCTTCAGTGTACTATAATCTAGAAGTTGATCCTTCTTAGTTTTGTTCAGCTGATACTTAAGGAAATTACCTATCATGACAAAAATTCAAAGTAAAGTTTTATATATCTATATATTCATTAGCAATCTTTAGCTGAGGCTGGTTTAAATGGAGGCCTGTAGATGGCTGATAAGGCCTGTAGAAAGTTTTTCTCTGATTGAGACTTCCTTGAAGGAAGAATCCCCTTGAAAATACACAGAGAGTGAAATCAGATAATAAATGAAAATGCATTATATACAACACTACTAAATAATTTACAAACAATCCCTTACATCTTGCTGTAAGCTATCATTTTGCAAGCAACTCTAGTTTACACAAAAACATTATTTTTAGTTCAACAGGGGCATCAATTTCAGGTTGAAAGAGAAAAGACTTCAAACCCAAACAGCAACAATCTTTTTTCCTCATTAACCCCTGGTGAGGAATGTGGAACTTCCTCAGGTGTTGGGTTCTCATTGTTTTCTGATCAGCCTGCTGCAAACCTAGGTTGTCATGGAAACCTGTCACCACAATCACCTGCTTTTAGCTTCAACTTTTGTAGTTCACCTTCGCTTTCTACTGAAAAATCAACCAACAACGCTGGAACATTTAACTTATTTTAAACTGCTGCATAAAAAAAAAATTTTAATCTATTTTATCATATTTTGGATTCCATTTTGAAAACATTCTTTTTTGATACTTCCAGCTGAATATGTGTTGAGTGCATACCGTTACATTCACATTAACACTTTCAAATGAAATTGGATTTACAAGAGTATTTCGCCTGGGGATTTGGCTTATCAGGCAACATTATGTTTTTTAGATATTTCAAATGCTTGACATAAAACTAAAAAAATCCTTAACTGGTTCCTCCATGCACTCAAGGGGATTTGCACATGTCCTTTTACTTGAGTTGATCCTTATAGTATCTGTCAGTTTGGTGGAATTTGTATAAAACTTTTATCCTCAATGTCGTCATTTCCTCCTCATCAACTTAGAAACGGAAATACAACACAACAACTGATTGGCTTCTCGCTAATCACCATAATTGACCTTTGCTTACGTGCTGGGTCGAGTTCCAAACGTCTCACATTTTATATTTATCAAAACAAAAAATGCAAATGCCTTTATCTCGCTCTCCAATTAATTCATAAACACATAAACATTGATCACTGAAATTACCCTAAGCCGTCATGGATTATTTCAGATCTCCTATTCTGTTTGTTCAAAACCGCAACTTCATAAATTCCTTTGGCGGTTTTGCGTAAAGGGACGGCGCGCGCGTTCCTCGAGTCTGTACACTAAAAATGTGGAGAATGTTACTCCTTGACGGGTTTATCGGATGCTAAAGATAAGGCCTACAACCATCTATCCATATAAATACTTTTAGTGAGTTATACAGTTAAACTGAATAAGCTCACTCAGATTAATTCTTTTTGACAGCAAAAAAAACGGAAGTACCGACTTTGACTGACCTCAATAGAAGAGCGTTGTCTTACTCTTGGCACGGTATTCTAAATTCTTCCTGACACAGACCGCAATCGTGATTCCATCACACTTAGTATCCTCATACTGCGAAACCAAAGGATATTGAAAAGTATAACAAAACTAAGATAGAAGAGTATAGAGTTTATTTGTAAAGAAACGTGAATCTGGTAGGATCAAAAGTAGTGTTGTCTCTTGCTAATAACTGAATGCGAGTCGCTGATTGGTCCGTGCGTACCATGTGATTGCGCATTGATTGACGCGTAACCCCGTGAAGTGAAGCAGTACTTGGTTCTGATGTTGGTGTGGTTGAAGTTGATTCAAAATGGAAGAAACCAAGGTTATATACCACATCGACGACGAAGATACACCGTATTTAGTTAAACTAGGAAAGCACCCTGATATTGTAACTCTTGGGGATTTTAAAAATGTACTCAACAGACCAACCTACAAGTTCTTCTTCAAGAGTATGGACGATGATTTCGGGTGAGTGTTCGATCCAATGAAAAGTTCTTTATAGAATGTTTATGTTGATCGCACACGCTAAGACGTCTTGATTGTACTCTAATGGCAACTTTTTTCTACCCAGTCGAATTGTAACTTAATAGAAGATGATTTGTGGTTGTTTCGAAAGGGTATCGGTGGGGAACTTGGTTCTAAATTCGCTAGGAGTAGCGCATATTATCAATGCATGTCATAACTTCTATCGTGAACTGCTCAGTGCGCCTCGCTCGTGGCTCGCTGATTAGATTCCCTTTGTGTTCTCATGTATTACTTCCCCAATGCTTGTTTTAGTAATTTGACTTATTTTAGTTCTCAGTCAAGTAAAGATCTTTTATGTGCAATACAACGCAGATAAAGATTGTTTTTGCGCTGGAGTTGATAGCGTTGCTGTGTGTGTAATCGATACCTTTCTTGCTAATTTCAATGTACTTTGAATTTGCAGTGTGGTCAAAGAAGAGATAAGCGAGGACGAAATGCGTTTACCCTGCTTCAATGGAAGAGTCGTAGCTTGGGTAAGTCGAGCTTTTCTTTACATCTAAATCCTCTTTTGTTTTCAACCAGAGAACTGATTAGCGTTCAGCCAAACAGTTAATAACCGCGTTCACGTCGGCCCTAACTAGTTCTCTGCCTTCCTTCCATCCCATGGAAATTACTTCTCAATACGGTTTCTTTACTGAAGCCATTAGCTCTAGTTAATCATATCATGCGCGGACTAGATTATGAGGGTTTTTTCGAATAATCAATGATCATAGAAGCCTTTTTGTCTGTATTTACGTAACTCTTCGTGCGTCTGTCTTGTCTCTACCATTGTATAGCGCAGACCCAGGACAAAAATGCATCAGAGTATATAAACACAGGGCTCTTTGTTTGTAAATTTGTTGTTCCTGCAAAATCAAATCTTGAAGTTTGTTGGTTAAGTATAGCTATTTTATTGAATTAGTCCAAATTCAATGAGCGCTTTCAAGAAAACCCCCTCTACATCATATCCTAAAGACACGTTACACGTTATCTAAACCAACAACCAAGAGATAATGAAGTTTTCAAAAACGACAGCGACATTTATTATTTATCTTAATAAGTAAGAGTTCCTATCGCGCCAACTCCAATCTTACTGTGATCAGATACTGATCTACTTTCCCTACTATTCCTAACGCGTTTAGAATTAACCCCCTTTCCACGTCGACGATCGCTTTAATCCTCCATGGCAGTATCTGTTGTAGAACTAGTAGCTAGAGTCAAAATATTTTGAAATTATAAATTTCTAATGATGCAGCTGCCCTGGGTTTGATTTTCGCTCCATAATGACTAAAGGTCTTTTCTTTTTTTTTAATGCAAAAATTGTTGTTGTCATTGATTGTGCTAAAACATGTAAACAACCAGTAGAAAATTATACAGGTAGAATATAGTTTGATTATACCATGATCAACATAATTAATGATTATGGTTCTAAGATACTTTTTTGGTCAGCGTATTGCACCAATAAAAACCAAAAGATTTGGTATTTATAATTGAGAGTGTAGTCACAATTCACACGTTCATTCTAATCCGATGTAGTCGTACTGGTTGTTGTGAACTATGTGTTGCTTTTTAATGGATTATCATTCCAAGCAGGTGAACTTTTTAGGTGTCCAGTACACAAGTGAGAGCACTTCATTATGCATGGCTTGAATCAGACCTCTGTCATGAGATAAAGACTGAAATACTAACACCATTAGGAATGAATTTACATTTTACCTGTGCATCCATTCAAGACTTAGCATCATCCCTCCTATTCTTTTGTGTTCCCCTCAATGTTACAAAGGATGGTGCTTCAATAATTGGGTGCTGTCAATCAATCCTATTTGAATATCAACAAGTACTTGATCCCCTTGAGAATACCTATATGGGCTCTTTTTACTTTTCATTAAGCACCATTTTGATTTATGGGGACAAAAGGATTAAGAATCTTAGAAATGTATTTCCTTCCCCTTATTTTTGTTTGTGTGATGTTCTACTTCTTTGTTTACTCCTGAATGGGTGTCTCAAATAATAATCCAAAGACAGTTCACACTCTCAAAGACTTGCTGGATGAACGTGCACTATTTATGACAGATGAGATGATCAAGGAAAAAGAAAACCTAATTGAAATTCATTTAGATCTAAAAATGCATGCTCTGAAGAACGGCAGCTAGAACAATTTTGAGTGCTCAAAAAGGTTTTTTTTAATATTAAAAAAAAATGAGTCAAAATCTTCTTACTAAATTGTAATATGTTTTGCAGAATTTGTTTTTTGTGAATTAGATATAGCTGAGCATTCAGAGGGATTTTTGAGGTCATTTATTACATAGAAAGCCAATATAAATTATAACCTCAGCTTAGATTCTTTACTTTTTTCTTAACTCTAAAGCAGGATGGCTGACCACCCAATCCATTCCTTATCCACCCTTGCAAAGGGGATAAAACATTATTAGAAAACTCTAGAAACTAATGTTGTGTCACAGAGACCAATGTAGAGTTTCTGAAGTCTAAAAGATTTGACTTCCAAGTTGTCTCTTCAGCTTCATTAATCTTAATTAGCATTTTGTTTGAGGCTTTGACCTATCATCAAAGGCCACAATATGGATTTAATAGTGATATGCCATAAAAATAAGAAATAAAATACTCTCTTGAAAATATTATTTTTACAAATACAAAATATATGAATATTGGAAGCAGTTCTATATCGTAATTATTGTTCTTTTCTTATCCTTTTAGCTTGTAACATCAGATAATAGCAGTATATCTGGATCAGGAGGAGGAGGAGATCTTGCATCAGACCAACAATCCATTTTATCGAGTCCTTCTGATCTTCATGTACCTGTACAGAGAACTGTTGGAATTGGGGATTCAAGACCACCATCTTTTCAGTAAGTATCTAGTTGTAAGGGTGGCATGCTTGTAGTACACTAAGTCCTTTCATCTCCTGGACTCAACATTGAATGCAAGTAAAGTTTGTTAGGTCTTTCCTGATGCAAGACTTTTTCCCTGGTTTTCTTCCCTCTGCAAAACCTAATAAGCTAAATTCTAATTCAATCTGTGAGTCAGCCATGGCCTGACTTAGATCAGCAAAGAGATTGTTTCAGGGTTCGATCTGTGAGTTAGTCATGGCTGGCTTAGATCAGTCCAGAGGTTGTTTCAGGGTTCAATAAGAATTGAATGTTTTAGTCTGTTTATTGATGACACATTTATTCATGCTTGCTTTCATGTTTCATATACGAAACATTCCTGTTTGTTTTGTATGGATGTATTTGCTCATCAAAATGATTGATCTGAAACTAAGGTTGACATTTTTTATTAATATACAGCTTCAATATAATTGGAAATTGTGTATTTAAATGCTCAGTTTTTTATGGGTTTTTATTTTCTTTATTTAAACTGGCAAGCCAAATAACTATAAATTGTTTTTCATTTTCATCTGGTAAAGCTGAATTTTATATGTACAGTAACTCTGTTTTGCTAATCATAAGCTTTGCAATTGCATGTATAAAATGCTAAGAAAATGAAATTCAACTGAATAATTTGGAGCCCATTATGTGCATATATATATACAGCTCAATTTAAGTGTGTTTTTGATTTTTTATACTAGCATTTTCGTTAATAAATTGTAGTTCAGCACTTATTTTAATTGACTTCAAAAAATCATAAACAATAATTTTCTTAAAAAAGTTTAAACCTAAAATGCTATGATTTGAATTCTAAACACAGGCATCACTGCACAAAATAATAATGTAAAATAACCGAAATTGAATCAATTTTTTCTTATAAGTGTATAAATAATAGGTTTTGTACTGGTATATTTAATTTTGTTGTTGTGTTAGTATCAATTAAGTACTTATTTTGTTGACGCTCCACATATGTCCATACTAATTGAATTTGGTGTTTCTGATAGCTCTTTTGTTTATATTCATTTCATAATCACATTCAAGTTCCTCTATTTCCTCTATAATTGCTTATTTTAGTTCCTTTACAGCTGCCGTGCAATTGTTTCTCTAAAAATAGAATCCAGTGTTTCAATTTGTGTACTGTTGTTGTATTGATTCTGTATGTTACAATGTAGATGTATAGAACCCAATCTAGATTTTTGATCTTTCATGTTACTAAAATACAATTTCAATATCTACATAATTACATGGCATTTTTTTATCTACCATACTAATTTTAGATGTATCTTAAATTATGAACAACAATAAATAATTACTTTTTTTAATGTAAAACAATGCAAGTCATTATGATACATATCAAAAAAAATATTTTTTATCTTATCATACAGTAATTTTGTTTTGCCTTTTCCAACCTCGACCATGTAACCTCTAAATCAACGTGGAATATGAAGAACAAAAATAAGCTAATATCCCTATTCTCAAACCATTTATTGCTGATTACGGTACAAATCGAAAAACCGTTGGCACCCAGAAATATTTCAGAAATCGTTTATCGTTTGTTGAACAATCTGTTCAAATCAACTCTCTAACTACAAGAGGTTTATCTGACTACAAATCAGTGGAGAGTTAATTCAGATTTTTCAGTGAACGATAAACAATTTCTGAATTATTTTTGGGTACCAATAGTTTCTCAAATTTGCACCATAATACTATTCAGAGATTGGTTTAATTTGTATTTGTTTTTATGCATTTAGCTGCATTACACTTAATATTCTGGTAGTCTTCATTTGAAATTATGTAATATTGTGTTATATTTTTGGTTTTATGTTTGGATTCATATGTATTAAACATTTATGTTCCTTGTGTTATAGTCCAAATGGAGGTCATTCTACTACAGGTGACTTTGATTCTGAGGTAGACTCGACAATAAGCTCCAGAAGAGGAGGATCCAAAAGAAGAGAAAAACATAATAGTAGAGGGAATGAAGGTAATAACTTGCACTAGTATTCATAATACATACATAATTAAACTATTGGGGTTGTAAGCTGAGTTTTTAGGCATCCAGCCTCTTGTTATTGAATCTCTTCAAAATGTTTAGTATTAGTTTAGTAGATGTTTGATCATTATGTTTGGAGAACCCTTAATAAACCAACCATTCCAGAAATATATTGAGCTCACAAATACATTGGTACCTGTATTAAGTAGACACCTTCAGGACCTTGATTGGTGTCCACTGAATAGAGGTTTGTTTTACTGTAAATATACGGCATGTAAAAAACATGTTCCAAGGGACTTGTGTAGCTAGAGGTACCACTGTATGAGCTGAATATTATCATTTTGTGTACTATTATCAAAATACCAAATCAAGTGTCAAAATTCTGGCTCTTTTATTTATCGTACTAGTGCACATAAGATGCATTAAAAGTTTTAAAAATGTCACCCTAGATACAACTTATGTGGTGCTTGTAGTTCATATATTGTATTTTGTGGGGATCTATTAATACCATAAGTGTAGGCTAAATCACCTATATTATGACTTCATAGCCCTCATGTAAAAGATATATTCCAATTGAATTATACAAAATATATCTGAATGGAATATTGGTTGCTTGTTCTTCAGTTGGAGGGCACCCTAGACATAGATCTGGTCCAAGACAACCTGGTGAGAGGTTTGATGCCACCTCTACTATGAGTAGTGATATTGAATCAACAAGCTATATGGATTCTTCCGACGATCAGAGCAGGTAAGGGGATCATTACAGTAGTTCAGTTCCTTACTAGTAAGGGAAAATATTCAAAATTTTGTGACTATATGCTTTAGCAATACCATATTTTTGTGTAACTATCTAAGCCTTTCAAAAGATTTGGAAGCTATGTCAGTCTTATTGCATGGTATACATACCAGATGTATGTTTCCAAGTCATGAAATATTGCAAATATTGCAAATACTGTTCAAAGTACGGGTTGGAAAAACAGGGCTTGAAATAACAGTCGGTCAGCAAACAATTTCCAGCTAGAATTGAAACTTGTCTGGTCAACTTGCATTTGCCTTGCCAGTCATTTTGGCCAGTAAACTTGAGCCAGAAATGGAGTATGGCCAAGCTGAAGCTAATTTGGCCAGTCTAGTCATCATGACCTGACTGGCTGTTATTTATATAGTACATATAAAACTAGTATGTCTATATCTTTATCCTGTAACTTAGGATACAAGTTTTAAGCTAAGGTGATTTAATTCCTCCAAATCTTCTTATGGGATATCACAAGTAATAACCCACCTAACAGACCTAAGCTAAAAATATCAAAATCTAACCCACCCAAGTTATAATCTTGTACATTTAATTCCATCTTAAAATGCAATCCTATTGGTTCTCATTAAGACTGATTAAAGAGCTTTCTTTTTGATTAATTTTAAGAAGATTTTCTCTCAAAGTGTTAGTGTCACTGGTGGTATAAACCAGATTTTTTTACTTTACTTGCAGGGCTTCAATTAACACTCACAAACTAGCAAAATCTTAGCGCTTTTATTGAATTTGCAAGTGAAAAAAATATGTATTAGTAAACACTTGCGAGTAGGAATCAATTATTCCTTAAAAAATTTTACCACTTTGTTAGTAGAAAAAATCTTACTAGCAACACTTTGCTTGTGGACTAAAACTTTAACTTTGAGCCTTGACTTGCAGAATTTTTCTTTAAAATTTGAATTTAAATAATTAACATTAGGCTTTTTTACTTATAAATATGATATTTTTAGTGTTTCAAGGTTTTCAAGTACAACTGAGGGATCACATCTTTTAAGTGGTCGACACAGAAGAAGAAGGAGAAGACCAAGGATGCCAAGAGTTCAGAGGGTAAGCTAATCTCACCATCATAATAATCCCCCAGAAAAGATCCATCACGCTTCAATATTGTACAGAAAAAAATAAATATAAATTGTCCTCACATCATTATAGCAGAGTTTCATGACAGTCATGTTGTAGAACAGGAAATCTCTTTTCATATAAAAATATTTTGTACTTTTTGCCCTATAACATCAATGCTGTGGAACTCCTCCATATCATTAACTTTATGCAATTGAACACAACTCATCAACAATACCATCACAATGTATATTCCTTGTTAATAGGTAACAAGGATTAGGGTACACAATAAACCTCAATTGTAAAAACCATTTTCATTTCAATTATTTATATGTATGATAATGTTGATTTTAATATTTATTACTTCTAAAATCTGACACCTAAATTCTAGATAATAACTCTTTAGAATCTTTAGGTATTTCCTTCTAAGCAATAACCTAGCATAGGAATACCAAAAAAGAATAGCTTTCAAAATTTTATGATTAACGAATCTTTCTTCTCACTGTCATTTCCATCCTTCCTTCCTTCCTTCCATTTTTTTCACGGCTAAGTATCTTGGCACCAGGATAACTCGAATAAGACATCCACCTGATAAACAATATCAAAGTATTATTAAACTCAAGTAGCTATCCCTACAAATCCCATTTATATTTGTCAGTAAAGCTTGGTTTGTGGTTTAATAAAGATCAATGGTCAGATTTTGCTTGACAAGTTCAAGATCCTTAGACACACCTTACTTATATGTCAGACATTCAACTCGCATCTAGATTAATTTATTTTTGTAAAAACATAAATGTGACGAGACTTATTACTAAATCTTAGCTTGTGATTCTTATAAATCCAGACAAAATTCTGTTTTTGAGCATAGTAATTACATACAATAATATTATTATTATGATGTTTTTCTGCTTGGAATTAATTAAACATGAATATTTGTTTGTCAGAATTTTTCCTGAAAAAAGTAGCTTGAAGACAAACAAATATTCACATCTTTAATAATGTCATTGTTCAGTCCATACTGCTACTGTCGTAAACATGCAAACTCTGTAGTTGCAAGTTGCCCGTTGGAATTTGGTTTTTCACTGCTGTCAGTCCAAAATATAAAAGGTACCAGCTGATCTGTTTTGATTGACGGAAAAAAAAAATTCTGCGTGCAGCTCACAGTAACCAAGATTGTGATTTTATGAAAATAGCAGTAAAAGATTTTCAAAGCTTTTCCCTTTACCTTACAAAAAAAAACTTTTGTTTGTAAAAGGTTTACCAGTGTCCTACAAGAATGGGCAGAGAAATGTCTTCTGTACACCAATTCCCCTAATATACCTTACCCTTCACCTGAGATAACAAGAAATGCACATTCATGTACTTCCTGCCGTCAGGCTTAAACAATCCCCTTTGCCATGCTATATTGTTTCATTATTGACTTGTAGCTTATATAAATTGCATGGCACATATGGAGACATAGGATGTTTACTTTGATAGCACCAATCTATTCATTACTGTCTAGACTACTTTTGTCTTTAAATGAAGCTTGTAAAAGAGCTATATGATTAATGCTGTCACCTGACTTTAGGTTGAAATTACTAGAGATTTTATCTTAAAGAAATAAATATGTTAAGCTCAATTAAGATGTTTGCAAACTTTATTTTACTTTATACACTGTTTATATATAGTTAAATAAGTAATTTTTTAATCAAAACTTTTTTTAAAAACTAAAATTTTTGCATTCCACTATGAAATTCACATAATTCAATATATTAAGACAATGATAAATGATTTCTATAAAAAACAACAAAGTTTTAGATAAAATCTGAGATTTCTAGAATTGTAGAATGGTAATAATTGTTTTGTCTCAGTAAAATGTTTTGTCTCAGTAAAAAAATGTCTTTTCTTTCATATGTATGTTATTTTTAAACAAATTAATGTTTTTTTTTTCATTTGTGTTGTAGTGTTCTTCCTTCAGTACAATTACAGAATCAACTATGTCTTTGAATATCATTACTATCACATTAAACATGGGTAAGTCAAAGAAAACCTATGAAACATATCAATGGATATTTTATAACTGAAAGTTGATAAATAATATTATTATTATTACATCACTCCTTTACGGAGCTCTTCTGTGAGATTCACACCACATGCACTACTACTATGTTCACTATTATCATCAATATACAAGGCCAAATATCAAACTGCCCTCACTCAAACATGCAGTCTAGCAGGCCGAATGCCAAGCGCGCAGGCTGCAAATGCATTTACCGCCCTGCTTCTATCTGATTGGTTGAGAGAATCTCAACATGTTACTGACCATTTGCCAACCATATATTGACTTACAATGGTTTACGGTGAAGATTGCTGACATTCTTTTAATTTTACATCAACACAGAAAAAGTGAATTTCCTTGGAATAAGTATTGTAGGACAAAGTAATAAGAGAGGAGATGGAGGAATATATGTTGGATCCGTCATGAAGGGGTATGTATGCTATTTAATGGATGGGCTTGAGGCTTTTCTATAAACTGATACTGTAATCTAAAATTTGCTCATAAGAAATGCATTCGTTTCTAAGATTCCTCAAAGCATTTCATTTTCATATTTTGAGTTCTAAAAACCTTGTCAGTGTTTGAAATATTGTATTTTTGCATTTCAGTGGTGCTGTAGATCTGGATGGCAGAATAGAACCGGGTGATATGCTATTACAGGTGATTATCTCAATACCTTCAATTTTATTCCTGACTCAAACTTCAAGCCAACTTAGAGCAGATTTCATATAAGTGTGAAAAGTCACAGCACAGTTACAGTGCAGCACAGACACGGCACAGGATTTTGAATGTTTTCATACATGGCACCGCACTGAATGGCATTGTCACAGGCGTGGTTGTTTTCATAGTCACACCAGAACTGCTTTAAGAGCTGGTTATTACACATGTATCTAGTTTATTGATCATTCACTTTTAATAGGTTAATGATGTCAATTTTGAAAACATGACCAATGATGATGCTGTTAGAGTACTAAGAGAAATGGTCCACAAACCAGGGTAAGTATTTCTCTCCCTCAAAATGTATTTATATCTGCAAATAACCTGTCCTGTGTTCAAGTTTCCCTGCCACCACAAGGGCTAATGCAATGCATGCCTCTCACCACTACATATAAGTTATGGCTGTGATTCCAGGGCCCACCATCTTATGAATAGATTTGTTTCTTTCGACCCATAAAGCATTTCGATTGGATCATTTGCATCAAATTTGAGGGTCACTTTGCATAAACACAATAGTTTTCATGTGAGGTGAAGGATAATGAGGTATTGTATTTATGGAATGTGCCCCTCAAAGTTGAGAATAAGAAACCAGTGAATTGGCTCTCTCCTTTGGTCTGAGGGTTTTTCCCTGGGTTTCAAGTTTTCCTCCATCCATAAGGACCACAAGCTTGTCAGCTGCAGAGCTGTTAAGTGTTACCCCTGCAAAGACAAAGACTAATTTGTCTTGTTTTTTTTCCAGTCCTATAACTTTAACTGTTGCTAAATGTTGGGATCCCACACCAAAAGGATACTTTACATTACCACATAGTAAGTAATGATATTCTATAGTATTTTAGGGGAGCATGGCTGGTATTTACACCTCTTACTACAGTCTGGTTCAACACTCAGACTCACTGCTAGGGTGCAAACACTATTTCTAATTTGCACTATATAGTACTGATAAAACAATATATAGTTATTTATGATATTATAGTGATCTCTGCATCTACTGTAGTACAAGTCAGGGAGCTCTTTGTTGTTTTGACCTTGGTGATCTATAATGCACTAACAGTTCAGGTTTAAGAACCAGCATTAGGCTGTTAAAAGAGAAAAACATCCTGTTGTCAATTTGACCAGTATGTTCAAGTGGTTGTTATCTAACTAACCCTTAACACGTCTGATCTCTTAACTCACAATGAACCTTTATGTAGTAGAGTTCATAGCACTCTTTACCCTGTGTTCTAGAAGACTTGATCATTAACGTAAACATAGTTGAATGTTTCACTGCTTGAGAAGGGCGTACAGCTTCAATGACACTAGTACTGTCTTAACAGAAGGTGACACTGTTTACCTATTGTATTAGACAAATGACAGAGTTTAGGTGACTGTGCCTTGAACCCTGGCTCTGCTGTTGGAGTGATATACAGCTAGCTGTTGTTAAAATACTCTTATAATGTAGACTTCATGTTTATCAATATATAACTAATGCATTGGTCCTCTATAGTGATATTAATATTGTTGATATTTGATTTACCAGGTGATCCAGTTAGACCTATAGACACATCAGCATGGGTACAACACACAACTGCAATGAATCGTGAGTACATCACACTCTATGTTGTAATCACTCATATAATATTATCCACAGAATCAGAATGGTCACAATCCCTCTATTTATTACTTGATCGTAAATAGGATTTTTTTTGACATGTTGTTGTAAATGCCCGCAAATTTCTTCGATTTTGACTCAGTTACCTGTCTTAGAATTAAGCGTGATCTTTTGTTTCTATACTGCCAGACTTGATGATGGGTAATTTAATTCACATGTCGGCTAACTTCCAATTATATAGCATGGCTGAAGTTCTGGAAGAGTATGACGTTGAATTTGTCTGAATATTTAAATTTAAATCATCATGCCTTTGATTACCAGTTCATTTCAATCATAAATATTGTATGGCGACATTTCTGCCGTATTCCATTTTCTCCATTTTTCCTGTATATAAGCTCAAAGGGCATAAGATATTTCCACTTTTGTAGGTCAGGCAGTAGCTTGATTCCCATCAGTCTCATGTCTAACTTTCATGTGGTTTCTTTGCTATAGAATTCGCTGCTCAACAAGTAGCTCAATATGGCAAACCCCCCAACAGTCAATCACTGAGCACGATGACATCGACAAGTTCATCAATGACAAGCTCGTTACCGGAATCAGACAGTGAGTGCCCCATCACATGGACAGCCATAGTCCTTATTCTATTATGTACTTAAAGAACTGCGCGCGCAAAGCATTGTTATTTAAAAATCCTCAGCCTAGAGGGTTCGTTTTATTTATCATGGGGATTCTCATAATGACGGTTTGTTGAAATTAGAAATAATGGAAATTATTCGCTTCCTGAACATTTGACGGGCAAAACATGCACTAATTGGTTAAATGTAGGCATTGCGCACATCACGTTATTATCTGCATACTTGTAAATAATAGATCGGAATGTCAAGGGCGTAGTTCCTTTAACATGTGCAGACCGGGACCACATGCACATCTGGATAAACAAACCAACCCAGTCCTATTTCCCACTTGATACTTCAGTAGCAATCAATCATCCTACGCGCATCGCGGTGTTCTCTGTAAAACCGTATTATGATAACCAACAATTGACCGATAATCGATGGGTCAACCCTCACCACACGGTATCTTCTGTAATATGATATAACTGACTTGCTGTGATAATATCCCTAATCCGTGAAAATCATCCTACACTTTCATGACTTGACTTGAATGCTTTCATCAAAGAAAGCGTTGAGAAATTCCATAGGGTGGATGAAGTGAATATGATAAATGGTCCCTTATTCACCGCAGGGATAAACAATGGATACATATGTTATCACGTACGGGTACAATTTCTTGATAGTAAAGTAAAACCGACTACAGCCTGGCAAGAAAGATTATTGGCACGACCGAACTGACTAAATAAATTATGGCGCGTTTTGCAGACTTTAATCATTTCCTTGGGGTGTAATGCTTGAGCATTTCGAACATCTTGTTCGCAAGACGATATTTTTGTTCGAAACATATCTACATAAATATCCTTTGGACGAAATAGCATACAAGAGAATTATGTTTTAAATGGGAAAACATCGCGCTATTATTAATAAACCTCGTTGAGACAACCTACCACTGAATATCCAAATAGAAAATAGAAAAGAACCCCAGGATGAACGTAATCCAATTTAGGTCTGTGTGATAATCTACTCCAGACAGATCGATGTATACATTCTTTATACTGATCTATTGACATCGGGTTTAATTCACTTCATTAGTGGCTGAAGATGGGATTCCTATAAGTAGGATAAGTGAAAAAATCCTGACGATTCCATTAGCCATTCGTCATGTATAGACATTATCAGAGTAGTGCGACCTCTTATCTCTCTCTCTTGGCTTTTGAAGCTCAATATGCATTCAACTGTTTTAATAAAGCTGTCTGCCAAGCAGCCTGCAAATCATTGGTTATTATATTTAGTTATCCGAGTGAACAGACTGGTTGGCGTGACTGAGGAGCACCAGGTTGAGTGCTTTCTGAGTACAGGCTTTAGAAGACTTTAGATAGCTTTTAGGCGTGTCTTCTGAACTCCAGGGTTTTTCTCCGCTACCCTAGTTAGCGGTGCTAAAAGTACAATATAACAAATGGGAAGTATGATCGGTGATATTGCATAGTTATGTATACGAGCCGATATTAATCCGCATAGGTTCTCTGAGGCGAGCCGATATGAACCAGTATAGGTTCTCTGAGGCGCGCCGATATTAACCAGTATAGGTTCTCAGCTGAGGCGCGCCGATATTAACCAGTATAGGTTCTCTGAGGCAGTAGGTTCTGCCCTTTAGCCAATTTACAAGGGCATTTAACAATTAGGATCATTTTAATTTTATTACCGTTGATGTGACACCTTTCTTGTGATGACAGAGACAACATTTACTTTGGCGTGGCTCGCGCATGTCATTGCTTTTGAACCTTAAACGGTGTAGTGTTACTACTAATGGGACGGGTTCATACAAACATTCTTTTAAAAAAAACCTTTGGTTCCTAATAAAAACGTTTGCGCATACCATAAAAACACAGAAGCCAACACCCTTTTAGATTGCTATGGAAAATTAAATATTTCTGTAATCACTGTAAATGTTTGGTAAAACAAATAAATTCCTGTGAGATAGTATTATTTTTACATTGCGCACTCTCGTATTTACAGTTTTGCTGAAAATTAACTTTAGTGAAATGAAACAGAAACATTTGCTTTAAACAACAATGCTTTGCGCACATTAGAGCTCGTCAAGTAAATTTCAGCTTAATCATTAAACATTAATTATTATCCTCCTCCGCATCATCCACATCGTTATCATCATCATCATCATCACCATCATTGTCATCATCATCATTGTCATCATCATCATCATCCATCTCGATCACCATCATCATCACCATCATTATCATCATCATTGTCATCATCATCATTGTCATCATCATTATCATCATCATCATCATCATCATTGTCATCATAATCATTGTCATCATCATCACCATCATTGTCATCATCATCATCATCCATCTCGATCACCATCATCATCACCATCATTGTCATCATAATCATTGTCATCATCATCATCCATCTCGATCATCATCATCACCATCACCATCATCATCATCACCATCATCATCATCATCATCATCATCATCATCATCATCATCATCATCATCATCATCATCATCATCATCATCATCATCATCATCATTATTTTCATCATCATTACCACCAACATAATGACATTATGCTAATATTGTAATCGTTCATCGTCCATAATGATAAACTGATAAACTAATAATATCCTTTCATGTCTGTAATACCTACTTTTTGCTAGCAGGATACACTGAATTAGGAGAAGGAGAACCGCTCACATTGAACACAGATATGGTCACAGTTGTTAAAGCGATGGCAGCTCCAGACTCTGGTCTTGATATACGGGACAGGATGTGGCTCAAAATTACTATCCCTAACGCTTTTATAGGTAAGGCTCAACCAAGTATACCTCAACCATCGTCGTGATTTATGTCAGTGCGGAAGAAACACTAGAAAAGGTTTTACAAGCTCGAAGTTTCTATGATGTGTGGTTTCCAAATTTAATAGCAAGGGGTTCTGTTTTTAATAGGAATGATAGTGTCTTAGTTGTGCGCAGTTATCTCAAAGTGTGGGACTAATTGGTGGTTCAACCCTTCGTGGCCCGCTCACATTTGGCTCAACTTCTGTATTCTTCAGAATACTTCTGTATTCTGTGTACATAAACACTTGAACGCTTTACTGAAATAGAGCCGCTTTGATAGAAGGAAGGTCCCAAAGTGCGCTAATGTCAGTATTGAGGAATATAAGCGAAATTCGAAAGAAGCTACGGACATCAAACGTGTAGTTGAATTAGTTGTTGATTTGTACTGTTTTTACTTTGTTTCACAGGTTCGGATGTAGTAGATTGGCTGTATTCACGCGTTGAAGGGTTCTCTGACAGAAGAGAAGCAAGGAAATATGCTTGTAACTTGTTAAAGGTATAATTGTTGTTTAAAATGCTTTCCCACTTCCGCATTTAAGTCTTCCTGGATCCGCCCTTGCAGACATTCTTTCTCTAACCACTGAGTGGATTTTGTATTAGTGGGGAACTTATGGTATTCCCTTACAGCACGTACATTACAGACTTTTTGCGAGTTTCATAAAGAAGTTGCATTCTGGTCTATCTTCGTCACAATTAACACATTGTAAGGCATGAGAAACGAGATGTTTACCCAAGCTAGACCAGAATGCTGCTTGTTTGCTACATCATCTTTTGTTGAAACAAACAAACAAAAACAAAACAAAAAACACAGCATCAACAACAACAACAACAACAACAACAAAGAATCAAGGGGCACATTAAAACTACGATGTCTTGTTGACCTCATAACATTTTGGCTCTAGTTTGTCCTTGACCAAGTACCGAAAAAACATTTGTCGCGTCTCGATTCGTTTGTTGTTTCTAATTACCTCATTAATTTCCCCCTCCAGTCCCGCACGTTTTCCCTCATGCTGTTTTATCCCACTATCCGCTTATCCGACACAGCATGTCCTGTTTCCTTTATCTTTTTTGAAACAGTTTTATTTAGCGACACGGCGACATCTCGGCGACTGACATTATTGCGGTATAAATCTTCCCCCTCACAGGAAATGTGTTCTAATCTTGGTGTGTGTTTTCATTCCAGGCTGGATATATCCGACATACAGTGAATAAAATAACCTTTTCTGAGCAGTGTTACTATGTGTTTGGAGATCTCTGTGGAAGTAAGTCCCTTACTGTGTACCATACATATTATGACTGAGATATACACTACAGTGCTTACAATAGACCATTAATACTTGTGGAGGAACCCAGCAGTAGCAATGAACTTTGATATCTGATTCCAAAACAACTAAAACCGGCCCGAAACGCATTTTCGTGAGGCTCGCACTGAAACTACAAGTCGATTTTCTTATTTTGAAAAACTTTTTTTATCCAGTCAAATTTTAGCACTTTTAAGAGTTGTGTTAGTACGAGTAGATTTCGTGTGAGTGCGAAAAAAACTTCGGTACAACAACTTCCGTGTAGGTGTCGTGACATATCGCACCGTGACTCGTCTGTCTGATTGGGAGATCGCGTTACCTTGCACTTTAATATGGTAAGCTAAATTCCTAGTGACAATTTCACACTCATACGCAATCTACTCTAATCTGTGCCTGTTTTCTTAGTATTTCGACTGATAATTTGAATCTTTGTGCATTTATTGGGCTCTTTGAGAGGAAGAAGTTCATAGGGTCCTAGCATGTCCTAGCATGTCCAAGGGGTATAGGATTTCTTTGAACTGCGTTTTCAATGGCAATTTATTTGTAACACGCATGTAGGGTTTTTTTGGGGGAGGGGAGACGGATGCTTTGTTGAGGTTGATACCCCTCCTCATCTTGTGTTCGGGAGTTCTTGAGATGAACTTCTTCCTTGGAAATTAGCCTTACTGTATACTCTAACCTCCCTTCATCTTGTCCATACATAATCATTGTTCTAAAGTGTCATTCAGTCATCTTGTGCTTCCTTCCTTCCTTGTGGGTGATTTGTAATTTAATCCAAACGTTTGTTATTACAGACATGGCAGCATTGAGTTTGACAGAACATGAGCATGAGGGTGACCAGGATACCCTGGGTCCCCTCCCCCCACAACAACAAGCTATCCCATGGATGACAGGAGGACCTCCTGCTTATGGCTACCACCAAATGCCATCATACCCACCACCGATGCCTACTGACCCCAAGAATGTAGCCTACGCTCATTCTTTCTATAGTGGCACAAGCGCACACAGTGGAAGTCAGAGTCCGCATAGCGGAAGTGGAAGCTCAAAACGCGGTAGTGAACGAGATCGTCAAGGCGATGATCACAGAAGCAGCGGCAGTAGCAGTGACCGCAGTGGTAGCAGCAAGGGAAAGGGTAGTTGTCAAAGTGTTCGAAGTGAAGTTACTGCACCTCCATTAGTACCCGCTGCACCACGCCCTTTAGATCAAGTACCTGAGAGCGTTGCTTCAAGCAGGAACAGTTTTCGAATGGCCATGACAAATCCTTGTGAATACTTTGTGGATGTAATGTGACGATGCACAAAGCTAGTGAATATTTACAGATTACTTCGTGAGTCTACTTCACTCGAAAGCTGACCTCAGCAGAGTTCAAGAAAAGTCTCGCTACTGGGTACTGCCTCCGCGCCGACCCAATAAACAGTTACTAATAGAAAATTGAAGAGGGAATGCGTACGATGTAGTACAATAGGTATAAGATGGAATCATCAAAATGGATGGTACGGATGGATATTCGTATGGATAGAATAATCATTAGCCCAGGCGTGGTAAAGTTAGCCGTTTGGGACTACGACAAGAGACAGCAACAAAACGCTGGAAAATATCAATATTTTCAATTTAAGTTTATTTGAGTTCTTATTGCGCTGAGTATTATTATTGCATTGAGCAAACAGACATTTGTTTTGAATATTTTTATTATAGGCAATGTAAATAGAACCAGAGTGCTATTCAATGAGTTCATGTACAAGTAGTTAGCACAGGCTTCGTAGCAGTTGGATCTTACGTTAAAGTGACTCTGAGATGGCTGGATCGCGCACGTTTTCTCGCTTTTAATTAAATACAGTGAGAAAGCCACTTGAAAATTATCTAAAATGGCTTCCATAATCTGATTGGATAGCGCACTTTTTCTCGCGTTATGATTGGTTCATTGGAAATCCATTTCAAAGTCACTTGCATACGATTCGAACTCACACGAAATCCGCTGTTCAATTGTATCGGTTTAAGTAAGTGGCTGATCTTACTAGACTATGTCCGTCCGTTTAGCCACACTTTGCTTGTAGAGAATGCTATGAAATCATCTGACCCAGAATGCATCAGGATGCGTGTCATGTGGTAGTGACGTCATAGTTAGGGGAACCCTACGATATGTAGATATAGAGAAGGAATATCGTGTATAGTATAAAGTACGAATATATTGTATCTGAAGTAGACCGTGGCCATTATCACCATTAACCTTACCAAGTGTATTAATGTATGTCCGCATAAGAGAGCATTTCATTCTTACACTTGTTTGAATGTAATACTTTGCCCTGTTTTGTACATTTTTATTTTTAAAGTCTTAAGTTTTAAATTTTAATCTTAACCTATGTAGGAATTTGAAAAAAAAGGAATTGGAAGAAATACATTTTGGTCACGTAAGTGTACGTTGTAATTTGTAAATTTGAAATACTTTATGGTACTGTCAGATATATTGTCAAAAAGTGAAAGCAAGTGTAAAAAAACTTAATAAATTGTTAGAAAAACTGTTCTATTGTTTTAGATCGGGGAGGATTTTGATTGCTTTTATACAATCTTGTGAGATAGAAAACTGCCTTCGATTTACTTCGAAACCGTTTTTTTCCAAGAAGGATCTTAGAAAAAAGTTTCTACATTGCTATATCCTCCACAGGTATTAATGGTTAAGAATGTCCAACCACAGAGCTTTGTTATTTGGAAGCCATATTGAAAGGCAACCAGGCCTATAATAATAGGCTTGGTCACCTATGATACAAGATAAAATTAGCGAGCAGGAAAAAAAAAAAAAAACCAAACGCATGGGCAAAAGAACCGGCAAACCAAATTTGAGATTCATAAACGTCGTGAATGTGCAAATATTTTTATTTAGAAAATAATAAAACTTAAACATTTAACATAATTATTTCAGTGTTGTCGGAGCATGCATGTATGTTCCTGAATTCTCGTTCCTAGAGCCCATGGTGCTTGGGTTCTCCGCTGAGGAACGAATGACTCTGTTTTGTTTTTCTGAAAAAAATTCTTAAAGTGTCAAATAAATGGGAAACTTTCTGAATCCCATTTACTCCAATATTCCAAATGTAACCTAGCGCTAAGTAGGTCTAACCTACCTTAATAATAGTTTACCAGCTTTTCTTATAATTTTAAAACTTAGATTGTTTTGTCTTTTTCTTTCAATATTCAATAGTAAATTCGAGAAATAGATAAACAGAGAGATCTACTTATGATTTATCACTACCAATTGCCGCACATAAATTCTTAACAGTATAATTAAGAAAAATATTTTTAGGTGGGTTCTATCTTGATAAGCAGCGATGTTAGCACCACCAGCCCCTTTTCATTCAAATACCATTCCAAGTCTTGTGTACCAAGATTGTGATCAGATAATGTTTCATTTGTATCTGTACAGCAGGAGGAAGCTTGCCCTGTACTATACGACCCAGGCCTCACACAGACCCGAAACGCAACTTGAGCCGAGTACGATTTGCCTGTTGTTACATCACGGTATCTAATGACGACATAACAACGCATCAGTTAGAATTATGACGTCATTCATTGTAAATAATTGTTATAAATGGGCTTTCTGTGTGGGAGGGGGACTAAGGGCCAGTTTAAACGTCGATCTTCTCATGAGCCGTACATATTGACATCAAGGAAGACCGCCTTATTATTCATTGTTTTCAATGCGTTCGGTTCATGAGAAGATCGATTAGAACTGGGCCCAAGCTGAGCTTTCCCTAGACAGATAGTTTAACAACTTCCCACCCCGCTTTTGCGCCCGTCTCGCTCTTAGAGCAACCCTTAGGGATCTCTCCCCCCCCCCCCCCCCCCCCAGGATTTCCTGTTCATAGAAAAGAAACTAGCTTTAAGACATTTAATGTCCTGGGTAATCCCTGGATCCCAGTCCAGTATAAAAATAAATCTACTGTAAAAACTGGACTTGAACCAGACCGCAATCATGCAGAATCCCAGCATTCAAGTCGGGCGCTCATCGACTTTAATTGTTAATAAGAAGAAAATTGATATTTTTAGGAAACTTTTAGATAGTTTTATAATTTAATATGAGATAGATATTTTAGGAAATGAAATTTTTAGATAGTTTTCTACTTTAGTAAGCTTATTTTTTTAGAAAATAATTAGATATTTTGAAAGTTAGTATTGTTAGAGTTTATCATTCAAATGAATTGCCATTCGTATTCAGTCGTGTTACAAACACAAGTTTCAAAAAATGAACAAGAAATAATATACCTTTAAGGTAGGTTAGCTTCTCTTTCCATGAAAGTTATTTATTTTATTAGAAATATTACACTAAAAAATGTGTAAGAAAAGTTGAATGGGTCGAAAAATATGTAAATAAAAGCAAATGCCTGGATCAGATCAGACGACGAAGTTTTCATGTACTGAAATCTTTGAGTATCAAAAAACTTCTAATATCGTGTTGCAATTTCTCCATCATTTCGTTGCGCGATCAAAAAGGGGGCAATGCAGTTGCACCGACAAGGGATGTTACACGAGCGCATGTCTTGAAATTGTTGCGCAATCGATTCTACTTCTCGCAACGATTGCGGCAACGCTATAAGGCGCGGAAATACGAGCAACAAAATCTTGCAACTTCTCGCGCAACGTTGCAAGTTGCATTGCAAAAATTGCTCGTATTAACATCCCGCGCGCAAAACAATTTCATTGTTGCAGAGAGTACATAGCGCTTCCACTTCTGCAACAAAGTCGCGCAACAAAATTGTGTTGTTGTACAGGATGGTAATACGAGCAAAATCCACACCTGACTGCAATTTGGAACGCAACAATTGCGCGACAAGTTGCAAGATTTTGTTGCTCGTATTTTCGCGCCTTAATGAATTCATCACATGGAAAGGTTGTCGTCTGATCCACACCTTATATATATATATATACCATGTGTGAGAATATAAATATGAAAAATACATAAATAAACATTTCCCCAAGATAAATTGTTTCATGGCTATTAATTATCGATTAATTAATACACAGATTAATCAAATATCGATTGACTTACTGATGCGCAGGAGACTTTGAGCACGTGACACACATCACAGTGGGTGATATCATTAAACGAGGAATATCGTTTTCTTTGTTCGAGTTGGATTTGGTTCTGCGAGGTTCACGTCCAGCATCTGACATACAATCAATATTTATTAGTTCCGATGATAGTAGAATGTATGAATTTCTTCGCACGTACACCGATTCCACTCCCATTCCTATTACACTAGTCAGAATACTTTTAAGCTACGGACACATGGTGCAATATTGCGCGCAATGTTGAAAACAATCGATGTTGCGAGCCATGTCACACGACGCAACTTGTTGCACGCAATGTTGCTGAAGTAACATTGCCTGCAATATTGCGCGCAATGCTGCACCGTTTGTACCGACTCCAAAGGTGTGGACAGCATCAACAGGGTTCCCATATCCCGCATTCTTTTGGTGAGCAACAAGCTTAATAACTAGTTTTAACTTGGTTTTGACTGGTTTATAAAATCGTATTAGCCAATGATTATCAGAAGACTACAGCACACAGTTAACCCAGGCCCTTTCGTTTTCTTGCGGAATGTAAGCTCTGGGTACGAGAACGTTGAACACAAAATATGCAAATTTATTTCTAAATACCTGGCATTGGTAGATCGCCTACATCAAGAATTCTTCGAATTTTACCAATTTGTGTCCCGTAGAAAGCTACGTGCCATTTTTCGAGCACTTGTAATGATTTGATTCTTGGTGGAAGTCTGCAAATCAAACAAATACGATTTCCGTCAACCACACTGTGAAATTCAAGCACTCTGTGAAAATCCTAGTAGCATCAAAACAAAAGAGTACGTACCCAAGACCAAACTGACACCATCCTAATGGCTGCGCATACCTCCTTGCAGGGTCACCGCTGACCTCATATTGTTTTTCTCCGCGCGCCTCATGACATGCTTGACAATAACATATATTGAGCTTGGAGTCTTGATGAAAATAACCATCTAGAAAAAAATATCAAAAGTAGACAGGCGTGTTAAAATTTCCACAGGTATCCCAAGCTAAGTAATTGTGTTCACAAACACTTCAGCAGTGTTGATTCTGATTGGATGAAAAGAAACCTTCCAGAAAAGTGATTGGTTCGTTCTGTACCGTAACCGTGTCATGCGCGGTGCATTTTTTAGAATCACAGAAAACCTACTCTGGTTTGGAATACCTGTGACTCTCCAAATGTGAGACCAGAGGACCAAGGAACTTACCGGGTATGGCGAGACTTGCTCGAAACCTATCACAGAGCTGCCTGTAATCACAAGGATCTTTCTTCTGATCTTCTATAAAGGAACCGGAAAAGTAAAATTAGAGGGAATCTCTAGATCAAGGACCCCATTATGAGATGGGAGGAGAGGAGATGGGAGAAGAGTGCTAGTTAGTTGCTGACGTACCTAATCCTTTCGGAGTCTTATTCTCGTCCTTCACTTCACAACTTGAATGTTCCTGGTCAGCGGGTGTTACTATGGAAACCTCCTGGCAACACCCATAAAGATCTACAACCACGTGACGCTTAGCTGGTAAGGCTTCTGCCACCGCGCCTTGATCCTGACCGTTGATGACTATGTGGAGCCTAGAATCCTTGTCGATCATCAAACCTGCAGAGTCTCCAACATGGAGGCGATCCAGCCCTGGTTGAAGCCCTTCAAATACCTTCAAATTATCAAACACAAATCAGGACCATAGGCGGTTATCTGCATAAAAACTGGGGGGCTGTTATCGAAGCAAAAAAAAAAAAAAAAGAGATGCCCTTGTGGGGATTCAGAATCACCCTGAAAAAATGGGGGTGCTCAGCCCTCCGCCCCCCACATCTCAAGTGAGGACTTCACTGGTCATGCGTCACGCGGTGCTTCCTCCTCTCTCCAATAATGATGAGTTGGGAGTTCTTATATAGCGCATTTCACAATCTTCTCCATTGGATTTTAAGGCAGTATTAGCAGTTGTGCAGCTTCTAATCATGAGTGAATTGTTATTCTATAAGTGTTATGCCTCCAAACTGGGTTGGGTGTTGAACTGGGAGACAATCCCAATATTACTAACCTTGTTCCCATTGATATATACGGCATTATTGACCACTATCCAGGGACATATCTTCATACAGTTAGATATGGACGGCAGACTGAGAGACTCTGGATCCTGGTCTGTGATGCCGATCATCAGAGAACCTGACCAGCGGATATCAAGCTTTGTTATACGAATCTGGAAGGAATGAGATGGAAATTATAATGGTGCTTGCTTCACAGGATTGGGTTATGGTATTTTTTGATGTTAGAGATTTTGACACCAGTGTAAATTCCATGTAACAAAAGGCCATCACTATCCATCCATCCCATGCTATCCCATCCACTCATCCATCCCATGCTATCCCATCCACTCATCCATCCATCCCATTCATCCATATCATCCATCCCATACTATTCCATCCATCCATCCAATGCTATCCCATCCACTCATCAATCTTATGCTATCCCGTCCACTTATCCATCCATCTATCCATTCATGATTTCATTTACGACCAGACAACATGACCTCCAAGTGTTAGCCGTTAAACCTCTATTCATTTATCATCACCCCATTTATCTACTCATAATATCTTAATAACTCTAGCATACCTGGAATAACTCATTGTCAAGGAGGGGTGCATCACTGAGTACAACACCATGGTTATAGCTGGCGACACGACGAGCTAGCATTTGTTTATTATCCAGGCGAACATGTTGGCCACAGTTACTAGTGAATCTGTGTCTGTTGAGTAAAAAAACATAAAATAAATCTCATATTTGCTTCTTTTTTCACCTTCTTTCTCTTTTGATTCCTGAACTCTGCATCACATGTGATTTGAGAAGAGTCTCCCTCGATTTGCTGGGTTTTTCCCCCAGGCAAGAAAGCAAATTAAAAGAAAATTAAAAGTTTATTAAAAAAATGTCTTACTAAAATAAGTACAAAATTAAAAGATATAAGAAAGAAAGCAAATGGGAATGAAAAAAGAGTAGACTTTTTGGTGCAATTTGTGTTATTACCTTGTTCTCTGTGCAGTTTCATTCCCTTCAGATGTCTGGGACTAAAAGAAAAAATAAACCTTATTATTTTTATGCGTAATTTCATGAAAGAAATATAGTTGAAACACCAAAGAGTTTAACTTTTGTTCAGAATTAGCTTTAACAATTTACCATTTGTTATGTTGTTAAAGATTCAATGTCATATGAAAGCAGAAGTGAATCTCTAGCTTACCGTTTTAATTTCCAATGCTCGATCACTTTCAATGTTGTTTCTGGGCGATGGCCCTCTTTGATCTAAAACACCCCAAAAAGGAAAATCGAAAGATAAATGTCATAGATGATGCCACAAAAAATGAAGTAGCAGTAAGTGGCATACCCTAGAGTATCGTTTCTTTGTTTAACAGTTGTGCATAAGAAGACACATGAATATGGATACAACTCGAACAAAGAATCTTATTCTCAAGAGAATGACACGAAGTCTGTAATGGGAAAACATTACGCCCAAGGTAAAGAGGTATATTTGTGGGTCGTAAAGAATAAGACTGGACACTTCCCCTCCCCTCCCCCTCTTTTTTCTCCTCCCCCCCCCCCCCTATCCTTAGGCAGTATATGTAGCCTGTTGACAGTCTTAACCATAATACATATCGTACCTGTTTGATGCACAATTGACACACTTTCCACAACCCCATATAGATCCACTAAACCAAAAACCATCTAAAAGAAAATAATAATACACAAGAGAAGGTTAGAGCCTAGTCCACCCCACTACCATGTCAATTTCGACACAGGGAGCCCATACACAAATGTTTTGATATGATAACATACCCTAGGGACATCAGTAGCTGCAACACCTTGATCTTCTCCATTAAAATAAATGTGTAAAGTACCGTCACGTCTTCTCTGGAGACCAATACGAGTGCCAACCTGAAAAATACCACAATCAGTACGGCTGTGATGTGCTGTGACTGGGAAGATGCCGAAGCCCCACCCCTCCCCCTAAATGACAACAGAATGGAACATACCTGTAGTCGATCCAGACTGGGGCCATAGTTCTCCTTTACAGTCATCCCATCTTTAAGAATGCGTGACTCTACCATCAGCCATGTCCCGTCACGCAATTGCTCAGCCGAGCTGGGTACATTGGACATTGGAAGAAGACATGATGTCACGCCAACACCAAGAGAACCTGACCATTGAACTCCTATTTTATCGATTTTGATCTGTGGATAATAGAGAGGAAAAAACCATTGCACTCAGTGATACAAGAGACCAACATGTACACTGACAAGCAGACCACGTCCAACCATTGACTTGTATTAATCTTACCTCAAATATTTCGTCGTCTTGTAAAGGTTTTGCGCTGAACAGGAGACCATCACTAAAACCTTTTGTTCTGTTAGCCACCCAACCTCTGTTAGACAGGGTTGCGTTCCTGCCACAACATGGATGGAAGCTACTGGGAACACAAGCTACACACAAGAAAAAAAACATACAAGATAGTTATTGGAATAGCCATTTTTATTATACAACCATACACCCTATGCATAAGGGCGTGGCCATGAAAATACCTTAGTTCATCAGTTATTGAAAAAACCATTGCTTTCATTGTAAAGAGTAAATCGATTTTAGTAATCTCCAAAAATTTCAGCTTACTAACATTAAATGATAAAAAGCTACAGCTGTTTGAAATTAGAAAGATTTGTATGGAAACAACAACCAAGGCCTGACCAGCCTCGTTTTCATGTTTTTGGCACATTTCAAATGCTTATAACTCTGTAGTGATTTAATATATAACAACAGAACTCTACCAAATTACTAACTTAGACATGCTCTTTCTTGTAATCAAAATATTTTTTTGAAATCATTGATGATTCATGGTGCTCGTTCCCAGTCTTTACTCCTTATGCATAGGGTGTATGAATATAGATATATAACTTAAACAAATAATCTTATTCTCAAGGTCATGTGTCATTCCCTAGAGTATCATTTTTTGTTTGATGGTTGCACATGAGAAGACACATGAATATAGATATAACTCAAACAAAGAATCTTATTCTCAAGAGAATGACACATGGTCTGAAAAGAGGAAACATCATGCCCAAGGTAAAGAGGTCAAATGTTTTTATTGTGATTGCTTTGGAGGGCTTCTTACTTTGATCTTTCTCGTCGTCAGCGGTGGCTGTAGTCTGTGTCTCAGTACTTGTGACCTCTGCAGTGCTTGTTCTACTGATGTAGTCCTCATCATAGATAGCCAGCTGTACACATCTCCCATACAGGTCGATTATAGCATAGATTTCTATATCAAAGCCATCAAAATCATCAATGGCACATACTATGAATTGGTTACAGTGCTGGTCATATTTCTGTGACCTACCAACTCCAGACGTCTGGTGTTTTGGCTTCTGTCAATCACACTTACGACAGGCAGAGTTCATTCAGATTGCAAATGATTATTTCCAAACGAAATTCTCATGTGAAAATGGCTGTCTAGTCATGGGGATTTTTTTTAAATCTTTATTTCTTTTTTGCAAAATTTCAGCACAACATTAATAGTTATGAATAATAAAATATAAATCTTAGAATAATAACTGCAAATTCGGTGTAAAAACATTTTTCGATCCGGGAGAATCCAGTTAACCGAAGTCCAATCCAGTCCAGCCATGTACGGTTCTGGATTTTCCAAAATAAAAAACCTCTCAAAATTCAGAATTTAGAAGCAGAAATCAAATTTTAAAAGCTGTACGTGTTTTTGCTACACATTTAGATTATCCATAGCCTTTAAAAAGCTAAAAATTTGAGGAAAAAAAAATTAACCTAAGTCCAGTCCAATCTGTTACTGTTTCGAATTTTTCAAAACAAAATATCTCTTACATTTAGAATTCAGAAACAAAAATAAAGTCTTAGAGTTTGGGCATCTTTTTACTATAGACAAAGACTGATTATACTTCATTAAAACGGAATATTCATTGACCAAAAAGGACACTCAATAGACATTGGTAACAGATGAAAGTTCCAAAAGTACTAAAGTGTTTGACTGTTGGCAAATGGCTGTCGAGTCATGGGGATTTCCTTATCACTCTATCAGAATGAACTCTGCCTGTTGCCTCTGCCATGACATCTGGAGTTGGTTAGATTGCAGAAATATGAATGCATATAGAGAATGCATTGACTCCCGAAGAAGTGCCAGAATTTAACTTTAAACTTCTTCATTATTCTTTCTTTATATTTTGGGTTGTTTCTCTTACATCTTTAAATATGATTTACAACATCTTCTGATCAGTCTTCAGCATAACTTGTGCAGTTTTCCCCCTGGTTACCCCCTAAACCCCAATATGTGTGGCAAAATGAAAGAACCAGAGAACGAATAAATGAACGAACGAACGAATGAATGAATAATGTTTTTCCTGTTATAGACCTACCAGGAGGAACAGAAGTAGCAGCAACACCACAATCTTCCTCATTGATAAAGAAATGCAAAGTGCTGTCTGATTTTCTCATGATTCCCAGCCTGTCACCCTCTTTCAGTTTATCCAGATCACAAGCATATCCGTTCTGTATAGTGATGCCATCTTGGAGGACAGAAGACCCAGATAGCATCCATGTGTCATGGTTTAGGTCGGTCATGGTGTTTGGGAAGTTCAGATTGGTGGGCGATGTCGTGGTAACTCCTGGAAATAATGAATCATGAATCATGGATTGTGTACCTTCTAGAAATCAAAGGTGGTGTAGTGCAAGTACACTTGTCTCTCACCTCTGGGGTCTTGGGTTCAATTCCTGGACTTAGCATCACATAGTCTATATTACAAGTCTGCAGCAGCAACGTATTTTGAGACTGTTATCTCAATCAAATAACACCAAGCAAAAAACGTCATGGTTTGTTGGTCCTTTGTTTGGTGTTATTTGATTGAGATAACAGTCCTAGAATGTATTACTGCGGCAGACCAGTAATATAGACTATGTGAGCAGAGTTTGTTAGGTCTCTCCCTTGATTTAAGGGTTTTTCTACCAACATTACAGTAGGTATATAGAAACAGACAGGTAGACAGGCAGACACACACATATTACTGACCTGCCTCTAAGGACCCAGACCATCTATCCACCAGTGTCAGAACGATCACCTCAAACATCTCGTCATCTCGTAATGGTCTATTACTCATCACTACAGCATTATTAAACTCTACCAAGGGGTTGATTCTCAACGCCACACGACAATCTTGACTGACAGCTACTTGGTCTCCATGTCTTGCACTTAAGGTGAACCAGTTCTCATTGGTCACTGCTGAGGGTGGGGCAGAGTTCTCGGCTTGGTCAGATGAAGCCTCTTGATTGGTTGTCGTAGCCTTTGCTGAATCAACATTATTTATACAAATGGTTAAACTAATATAAAGCAGATCATGATGCTGAATAGAAGACGTCGAAAATGTCTAAATCTATGGGACTCTAGTTTTTAAAACTCTTTGTTCAAAATAATATAGACCTCTATACCTTGGGTGTAATGTTTTCCCATTTCAGACCATGTGTCATTCTCTTGATAATAAAATTCTTTGTTTGAGTTGTATCCATATTCATGTGTCTTCGCATGCACAATCATTAAACAAAGAAATTATATTCTAGGGAATGACACGTGGTCTGAAATGGGAAACATTACACTCAAGGTAAAGAGGTATATTTGTGGGTCGTAAAGGATAAGACTGGACACTTCCCCTGATAAGAACAAAAAAGAGAAATCCATTTATGCATAAGTAATCTAGCCAGGTTTTAAAATACCTGTGGATTCAACAACATCGGCACATTCTGGTATTTCTTCCCTTGGTCGTCCATTAGTGATTGTAGCCTGCGCAGATCGCCCATACAGGTCAACCATACCATAAACACCATGAGGGATATTTGTAGCTGCCTCCCCTATGTCTTGACCATTAACAAAGAAATGTAGCGCTCCACTTTCATCGTACTTGACACCTACTCTATCACCAACCTATTGCATAATTGACGATAACATTATATACTTAAATCATTGCCAAGTTTCATATCCTGGAAGGACTGGGTCAAAACTGGACAATAATGAAAAGAGCCATGAATGTATCCATTTCCTGGTCACTTTTTCTGCATTTGCTCAAAATCAATCAAGCTACATTTGTGAGCTCAATAGTATTATATATACAACTACATCTAAAATGTTCATTTTATCTGGTCAACAGTTGTCTGGCCTCCGCAGTCCATTCACTCAATATGAAACCTTGGAATTGTTAAAGAGGAGGAAAGCTGGAATTTCCAAGGGGTGGGGAGGGTCTTAAATGAAAAAGAAAAATGACAAATTTGATATTTTCCCCCAAATACTTCAGATTTGAAAACCTTAAGTCCAAAAGCTTGTTGCTACAGCAATCCAATTTATCATGGCAAAAACAAGGTTATAAGCACCCTTACCTTTAGATCATCAAGGCTATTCCCATAATCCTCCATCAATGTTGAACCATTAACTACCAGACCTCCCCCTGACATAATCCATGTGCCGCTGGTCAGGTTTGTCATGGTTGAAGGGAACTCAAGTGTTTCTGGGTTGTGAGTGGTAACACCTATTTCAAGTGAGCCCGCCCATTTATCCACTTGCCTATCAACATACACTTCAAAGAGTTCCCCTGGTTTTAATGGTCTGTTAGTGAGAGTTACAGCATAGTTGAATTCTTCTAAGGCTCTGTCATGAGTAGCAAGTAAATTTATTAATAATAATAATGATGATGATGATGAAGTTGATGGAGATGATGAATGATGGTGATGATGTATGATGATGATGTTGATGGTGATGGTGTATGATGATGATGTTGATGGAGATAATGAATGATGAGGATGCTGTTGATGGATATGAAGATTAATGATAATGATGCTGTTGATGGTGATGATGATGATGATGGTGATTATAATGGTGATTACGGTGATAAGTAATGGGGATGATGGGGATGATGATGATGATGATGATGATATTGATGATAGTAATCATAGTAATTATAATGATAGTTTCTTAGCTAATTAAAACTCAGGAAAAATAATAGAAATAAGATTTCAACCAATCGCTACACAGCTTATGCTTGTTGGCTTTGTTCACTTTTTCCTGGATTTAAAATCTTGATTTATTTTGCAAAATTTCAGCACAGCATCAATAGTTATGAATAATAAAATATAAATCTTAGAATAATAACTGCAAATTCGGTGTAAAAACAAAATTTCGATCCGGGAGAATCCAGTTAACCGAAGTCCAATCCAGTCCAGCCATGTACGGTTCCGAATTTTCCAAAATAAAAAACCTCTCAAAATCCAGAATTTAGAAGCAGAAATCAAATTTTAAAGGCTGTACGTGTTTTTGCTGCACATTTAGATTATCCATAGTCTTTAGAAAGCTAAAAATTTGAGGAAAAAAAATTTAACCAAAGTCCAGTCCAATCCATGTACTGTTTCAAATTTTTCAAAACAAAATATCTCTTGAAATTTAGATTTCAGAAACAAAAATAAAGTTTTAGAGTTTGGGCATCTTTTTACTATAGACAAAGACTGATTATACTTCATTAAAACAGAATATACATTGACCAAAAAGGACACTCAATAGACATTGGTAACAGATGAAAGTTCCAAAAGTACTAAAGTGTTTGACTGTTGGCAGATGGCCATACAAGAAGAAATACAATATTCTTTGATTGCATGTTACGTCATCGCAGCCTTTGGGGGTAGCGTTGGTGCCATTTAACAAAAGATTTCTCATTAGCATCCATTGTTAATAGCACCAAAATGGCTGCATGTTTTTGTCTTTTGAATCTCTTGGGAATACTTGCAACCCATCAATTGTTATCTATACTAATTCTTCAATCAAACAAATTTAACAATATAAACTATTAATAATATAATTAATAATACATTAATAGTATTAATATTATTCCTCACCTTGGTCTTAATGCAGTGCAAAAATTGTTTGTAAAGGCAACGGCCACGCCACAACGAGGATGAAAGCATAATGGTACAGAGTCATTTTCAGCTGAAGTATGACAACAATATATTAATTGAAATATTAATAAAAATTAATGAATATTAGTAAATCATAGTCCTAAATTCCTATTTAACATTTGAAGAATTAATAATTTCTTTCTCCTGCATACGTTTTATACGTTTTACGTTTTATACATGAGCCTCTGGCTCCTAATTAGGGTAACCTAGTCCCACGCTATGACTTTAATAAATTGATTGATTGATTGATTGATTGATTGATTGATTGATTGATTGATTGATTGCAAGCAATAGGATCTAATGACATCAGATAAATCAATTGTACTTACTAGGGTTTACAGAAGAAATATTTGAAGCTTCATTGGCATCAACTTCAGTGTCATTAGGCAGATCTTTACCACATACTGTTGCCTTAATTGCAGCACCGTAAAGGTCAACCACACCATACACAACCTCAGGGATGTCTGAGGCAGCTACGCCGAGATCTGCTCCATTGAGGAAGAAATGTAGTGTGTTGTCTGATTTTCTCATGATGCCGACCTTGTCTCCTACCTTGGAAGGGTAAATCAGTAAATATCAATATCACATCAATATCACATCAATATCACATCAATACCACATCAATACCATCATCAGCATCATCACTATCATCACCAACAAACATCAAATCATCATCATCACCACCATCAAACATCATCACATCATCATTACCAGCATCATATCATCATCATCATTATCATCACCATCGTCATATCAACCTCACAATCATCATTCTCACCAATGCCATCATCATCATCATCGCCATCACTACTACCATAACCCCCATCATCACCATCATCATGATCATATCATCAGCATCAGTCATCATCATCATCCTCACCTTGATAGCCTCTAGGCTGATATCACTATAATCATTCTTTATCTCCTTCCCATTGACTATAATTGATGAGGCGCTCCATATCCAGGTACCAGTTGGCATCATGGTCATGGTTGCCGGCAGTATGATGTCTACAGGATCATGTGTCGTCACACCAACCTCAAGTGACCCCGCCCAGATTTCTGTTAACTTTTCTACTCTAACCTTTAAACAAACAAGAAATGCAATGAAATAGCCATAATTACAGTTGAGCCGTCATACATACAATCATACAAGTGAGGCTATTGGGTCGATTCAATGCTTGTTGTCTCATTTGCATCTCATTTGCATGAATCCAAATTAACTGTTATTGTGGTGTCATATTAGAACCAAGAATTCTACAGCTAAAGAAGTGGATACTTACTTCAAATAGTTTATCATTTTCTAATGCCTTATTTGTTAACACAACAGAATTTTTGAATTCTTCATTAGGGAGTTGTCGTTCTGCTGTCCTGTTATTGTTACGAAGTTTCACTAACGATCCACAGTGAGGGTGAAACACTACTGACACTGTGGATGGTACCTGAGATGCTTGACCTGAAATGAAACAAAAAAAGTCCTATAAAGATCTCATAGTTTTCTACCTATAAATAGACTTTCTTTACCTCAGACTCAGTGAATATGTTGAATATTTACCCTCAACTAAGTCTTGATAAATATTCACCAAAATTCACTTGCCTAATTGTTAAATATGTTAATTTTAATGATGTTAATATTTCATATCTATAAAACCACAAAAATGCAGAACCAATATAGTTAATAGATGTGCCAACAATTCTGAACACTAAAGATAAAATTTGCCTTAGTTCAAAAGGTATTGTTTAGATTATGAAATCAAAATTTTAATTGTTAAACCCTTCCATCAAATATAAGGAAAATTTCTAGGATAATTAGTAATAAAAAATTTTTGGAAAGTTTTTAAGGCTTGTCATAAGCTTATATGCAAATATGCTTAGGTAATGTGATTAGTTGAAGGCGATTTATGCCACATTACTCACCATTTTGTACATTAAACGCCTTGTAGCTCGATACTTCCACACATTTTCCATACAAATCAATAACAGCATGAAGATTTGGAGGAACATCTGTACAAGCGACTCCAAAATCATTACCATTCACGAAAAAATGTAAACATCCGTTTGACAATCGACTAACACCAACTCGGTCCCCTTCAGTCAATTCATCTAAATCTCTGCCATAATTTTCTAGTATTGTAACACCATCTTTTATCACAGTAACACCTGACATTATCCAGTAACCATTTTTTAAACCCGAAGCACTTGCTGGGATCTCGATATTAGATGGATTAGCTGTAGTTACTCCAATAGCAAGCGAACCAGACCAACTACTTATCCTTCTATCAAGGCGAATTTCAAATATTTCGTTGTCTTTTAATCTGCGTTGGCTAAATATTAGTCCATTGTTGAATTCTACTCCTGGATCTCTTCTTCTTGCGGTCCTGTTATTGTTGGATAAATAAATAAGTCTGCCGTGTCTTTGGTGGAACTCGTCCGCCATCTTGGTTCTTGGTCCATCCGCTGACCGATCACCGTGAAAGGGTGAACCTTATAAGGCACTTAGGATAGCCAAAACCCGGAATTCGGAATCCGAAAGAAATACACGGAATACTAAAACACGGATTCACCGAAAACTAAGAAAATGCATACATTATCTGATCAAAAATATTCTCTTTTATGCCCTACGCGGTCTGTGCAGCTCATGTTAAAGTTTGAGGTTGGAGTAGTTATAGGAGGGTCCTGAAGGGAGGGTCCTTATCCCATATCCTAGCCCACAATTTCTTGCAAAATCCCATTTCCAGTCATGCAAAGTCTCAGTCCGAGTTATATCGAGTTTGAGTTAGAGATTTTGCAAAATTTCAATCCCAGTAATGGGTAAATCCCAGTTCCAGGGCATGAAATCCCATTTTCCCAGCTTACAAAAAAGGCGAATCCAAGCTCTCATTTTACCCCTTCAGGATCCTCTCATAGAGTTATTAAAAATGTTGTTTCATCTGCGCTAAATTTGTTTAATAGAACCAAGCTTATACAGTTATTTAGAGTTATAGAGTTGTTTAATGGTATTGAATTCGGTTGTTTTGAGGAATTATTTCCAAAAATTCGGACTGCCGGGCATGCCGGCAACCTGGATGCCGGGAAGGGCTTGCAATGGACTAAATGCCCGGCAGTCCAAACTTTTGCAAATATGTCGGCAAAATAATTTGATACCATTAAACCACCCATCCTTGTTGAGAAATATCAAGCGCTTTCCGTGAGCTTTCTTGATATTTATTTGAGACCTTTTTCTTTTCTAGGCACAGAATACGGACGACTCTCATCGTGGCACATCGTGGTATTCTTTCATTTATTCTTTCTTTCTTTCTTTCTTTCTTTCTTTCTTTCTTTCTTTCTTTTTTTCTTTCTTTCTTTCTATTTCTTACTTACTTAGTGGTACAAAGATGGGATCCCCCCATTTGATGCCGGTCAATGTATAGCTAATCCCCCCTAAATCCACCAACCGCTCCTTTATTTCCGATTTTATTTCAACATGTGAAGTGGGCTTCCTGTGTTTTTAGTGCATTCTGGGTAATAATAGCATCCCATCCCAAGAAGCCGAAGAAGGAAAGTGAAAATTTTCCTTTTCGTGAAAAGTCATCCCTATTAACCCCCAAAAATGAACAAAGAGCATCGTAATATCCTCAGAAAGAATAGACTAGCTCTAGTAGCAGACCTTGAGCCGCGAATAATTATCAATTTTTTGTTCCAAGAGGGAATTTTTTTTGACAACGACTTGGAGCTGGTGAACAGTTTGTCGACCCGTCATGACAAAGTAGAGAAGATTTTAGACACCCTGCCTAGACGAGGGCCTAAGGCTTTTAATGCTTTCCATGAAGCTTTGAACTCCAATGGAAGTCAGAGACATTTAGCTGATTTGCTTTATCCAAGGGCTCCAACACAAGGTAGGCAAAATTGGTATAGTTACTGTCTGTAGCTTATCAAAATTAATACTTTGGTGTCTTTCTTGTCCAGGAAGGACTAATTTTAATCCTTGAGCACTAAAATTACCCCTTCTTAGAGTATTCAAGCCATAAATGACTCAATTTATTAGTAATATCACCATCACCATCATCATTATTGAAGAATATTTCCGAAGGTAGTGATAGCCTGTGCTGGGGGAGGTATGAAAGGAGGGTCTACATTTGAATTATCATTGAAACCAATATTCGACCATTATAGAACACTAAGGCCCTATGTGCCACAAGGCATGAGAAGGATAGGTAAATTTTAAAGAAGACTAAAATAGCAATGTTAAGGTTCACAATAATAGTAATATTGCTTTGTAAAAGGGGAGGGTTGTTGATTTTTGTATGACAGCTAATGTCGATTCCTATATTGCCTTCCTCTTATCCATCCAAAAAGTGCTCCCTTAAGTAAAGCACCCACTTCCATTTCTAGTCCTTTACCTGGTCTATCTTTCCATTTTCTCCTTTTAGAAACCTCCTCACCAGGCTTCAATACTTCTTCATCAACTGCAAGGCAGTCAAACAGAGAAGAACCAAACAGGCCATCCAAACCACGTGAAAATGACAGTGAGATAGAAGGAGATTTTTCTAGACTTGACATAAGTAGTCGACCAAGCATTCATCATGATCATTCTTTGCCATCAACCGCAGCAACAACAACAACAACAACAACTGTAGATAGTGATATCTATCCAATGAACTGTTCTCCGCATGGATTGTGTCTCATTGTCAATAATGCCAGTTTTGAGGCTGATAGTGGGCTAAATAATCGCAGAGGATCAAATGTGGATGCTCGTAACCTTCAAACATTATTTACATCCTTGCGCTATAAAGTAAAGCTTGTTGAAAATGTCCGAGCAAGGAATTTAAAAGATGTAGTTTTTAGATTTGCCAAAGAGGATCACAAGAGGTTTGATTCTGTGATTGTTTGCCTCTTGAGCCATGGATTGGAAGGAAAAATATACGGCGTTGATGGAGGCCTTGTTTCAATCGAAGAAATCATGAGAATGTTCAAAGGAAATAATACCAAAGATCTCATTGGGAAGCCAAAACTGTTTTTTATCCAAGCATGCAGAGGTGGGGAGTTTGACCGGGGAATTAATTTTGAAAAAACAGACTCCGCAGAGGCACCAGTTGAAGAGAAAAAAGTGGAAGAAATTTTAGAAGAGATTTACCCTGACGATATAACAGACAGCGGTTTTCTAAGTCAGCAGTCCCTACCCTCTGACTCAGATATTTTGATTGCTTATTCAACTGTTCCTGGCTTCGTATCCTGGCGTAACCAAGATGAGGGCTCGTGGTTCGTCCAGGCATTGGTTGAAGTTTTCAAAACGTATGCATCAAGGGAAGATATCCTGAGCATGATTACAAGGGTGAACAGGAAAGTTGCTATGGAGTTTGAATCTTCATGTAAGAAGAAGCAGATGCCAGCACCAGTTCTTATGCTGACAAGAAAACTATATTTCTACCCTCAAAGTTAAATATCTGAAACTCATAATGAACTCTTCTCTAAGGAGAGACTTTAGCTAAGTTGGTAAGTGTGCTCTGTATTAGTTTGATCCTCAGTGACCTCACACACTTGTTTTAAGGAGCAAGTGTGGCTTGGTTAGTTAGTGTGCTGTCTGCTAAGCAAGAGTCCATAGTTTGATCCTCAGTGACCTCACACACTTGTTTTAAAGAGCAAGTGTGGCTTGGTTGGTTAGTGTGCTGTCTGCTAAGCAAGAGTCCATAGTTTGATCCTCAGTGACCTCACACACTTGTTTCAAGGAGCAAGTGTGGCTTGGTTGGTTAGTGTGCTGTCTGCTAAGCAAGAGTCCATAGTTGGATCCTCAGTGACCTCACACACTTGTTTCAAGGAGCAAGTGTGGCTTGGTTGGTTAGTGTGCTGTCTGCTAAGCAAGAGTCCATAGTTGGATCCTCAGTGACCTCACACACTTGTTTCAAGGAGCAAGTGTGGCTTGGTTGGTTAGTGTGCTGTCTGCTAAGCAAGAGTCCATAGTTGGATCCTCAGTGACCTCACACACTTGTTTCAAGGAGCAAGTGTGGCTTGGTTGGTTAGTGTGCTGTCTGCTAAGCAAGAGTCCATAGTTGGATCCTCAGTGACCTCACACACTTGTTTCAAGGAGCAAGTGTGGCTTGGTTGGTTAGTGTGCTGTCTGCTAAGCAAGAGTCCATAGTTGGATCCTCAGTGACCTCACACACTTGTTTCAAGGAGCAAGTGTGGCTTGGTTGGTTAGTGTGCTGTCTGCTAAGCAAGAGGTCCATAGTTTGATCCTCAGTGACTCATACCTTTAAAAGCTCTTTAAGAAATTATTTCTTAGACAATCAATAGAATTTAAATCATTTTATAGTATAACTTAGTTTATTCTATTATTCATTGTTTTAGCTATTATTTTGGTTCTCTTAATAATAATAATTATTATTAGATATAATAATTGGTGGGGGGGGGTAGGGTTTTACTTCTTAATCTTTTTTTAAGAATTTAAGAATTTTTGTAGTTATAAAATTTAGAGTTTCTTATACATATATCTCATAGTTTATATATTAGAGGGCCACAGGTTTGTTAGCATATTGCTATTTAGTGCTACCCTCAGTAAAAAAAGAATTTTACTTACTTACTTACTAGTGACCTCACACACTTGTTTTAAGGAGCAAGTGTGGCTTGGTTAGTTAGTGTGCTGCCTAAGTGATCTCACAAACTTGTCTCAAGTTAGGGGGATTTTAGTTTTTAGGAGGGCCAGACAACGCTATCTAAATTTTCATGTAAAAATTAACAACACTCCTTCTCTCCAGAGTAAATTTATGACCCCTCCCTCCTGTCTACCAGCTACACAGTGGCCTAAAATGAATGAATGAGTGATTGTATATTATCATTGGAGTTTGTAGCAATATACATAAGTATATAGAATAATTAGATAACTACAATCATTGACGAAAGTCTGGGCACAATAATGTGTTTTCATACAAAGATACCACATGTAATAATGAGAACCCAACCCCCCCCTCACTGGTTCAATGTTGGGTGATAAACATGTCTCTTTTGAAAAATTTTGGAGTGGCAGGGGAGATGAAAACCCACAAACACCCCAACATTGGATTGGAGGGTGAGGGGGGTTTAGTAATATAGTGATTTTCAAGAGGGGGTGATTGTTGCAAAATATTTGTAGTGTGCCAATTGTGGTAATTGATTTCATGGGTGACTGATTTAAACACTAGAATATTAGAGCAGTTTTCATATGATTATGAAAAACTTACGGCAGAGGCTGTGACCATCAGTGCCATGTCATGTGAAAATATTTGAAATTCCTTGCAGTGGCTGCGCCGTGCCATAACCATGCCATGACTTTTCATACGTCTGCTCTATACAGATCAATACTTGTTTGTTCAATATTTTATTGCCAGTATTACATTAATTTTATTTTTCATCAAAAATTCCACACAACTATGCTGTAAGATTTCCCTTACATTCATAAAGGGTTAATACAGTTTTACTTTTTGTCAATATTTTCTAGTAAATTTCTAACTAATAAGCTATCTATTAACTACTTTGTAGTTACAAATTGGTGGCCTGTATTAACTTTAACACAACTTCAACTTGTGTTAAAAGTCTTTAAATCACCACAAGATTCCTTAAGTTGGACCCTCCGCATGGTTGCACGTTGATATATAATATATGTAATATTATTGCAGACTACCGTCATGCGAGCTCATAGAGAAATCAGAATGTGTGTAAGAATGAATCTGCATATCAGCCAATCAGAGCCTATTATATACGCAGTTTTGAGAACAAGGAATCTTGCACTAATTCACAGACTGACTTAAACAAAAAAGTCAGGCTACATGCAGACTAAATATTGGAGGCTACATGTAAAAGAAATTATATATATATATATTTAGTACTAGAGAAATACCACTGAAAGTGGATTCCTGTGCCTACTGTAGCTATACATTTTCATTAAAGTGATACAGGGCCGTAGCTACGATGAGGCAAGCGAGGCATTTGCCTCGGTAAAATTTCACCCAGATATTATTTTATAAATTTTCTTTAATTCTTTAATAAGAATGCAAAGAAATTCTATTCTTTTTCTTTTTCAAAATGTGCAAAATTGTCATAACTTTAATACAATAAATATGTTGCAAATGCCTCTCATAACGCTGGAAATCGCATTTCTGGGGGTCTGAATTTCAATTTTTTTCAGGGGGGCATGCCCCCCAACCCCCCCATGTGCTCCCGCCTATGGCGGTCGATTGCCTCAGTAAACATTTAAGTCTGGCTACAGCCCTGTGATAGTTCATAGAAGAACTGTGTCCTTGAGTTGTACCCAAGGTTACCACTCTCTTCATTGCTACATATCAAATCTGGCAATAAACTGCTGGGAATCAAATATATTATTAGAATACTTACAGTGCAAATTGAAAAACCATGGGCACAGAAATATTTCAGAAATCATTAATTGTTCACTGAGCAATCTAAAGCAACCCTCAGACTGCAAGAAGTTCAACTGATTTGTAGTCAGATAAACTTCTTGTAGTTAGAGTCGTTTCTGATTGTTCAACAAATGTTAAATAATTTCTGAAATATTTCTGGGTGCCCACGGTTTTTTGATTCACACTGTTATTAAAGGTACATGGGAATGATTCATTTGATTGATGGTAGTCTGTCATCTTGGTCAGCACATAGCAATGAAAACAGTGATAATCAATATTGACTGGAAGTGATTTGTACTGTAAAATCAAACTTAGTTTAGCTACACTACAATAGCTATAAATAGTATCATCTTGGTTGTTACTAAAGGCAAGGCTGCACTAAAGCACAGTTGTAAGCTCACTAATCTGCTAATGCAAATATCCTCTGATTTCTAAGGTCCCCCATTTTAAGCCCATCAAAGAAACCCTTCCAAATGAGTATACAAGTGCTGCTTATGAATATGGTTTTATAATACGGCACAGAGTAACAATATATCTTACTCGTGTAGGATAATCACAAATATCTAGGAAAATTTAAAAAAAAGGGACAGCAAGCCCTGGTCAATAATCATCACACATTCTACAAAATAAGATACGGTATCATGCTTTGTTGTGCTATTATTAGTTATAGTGTTGCTAAAATTTCATTCCTGGCCAGAAGAAAACTTTTTTGGTCAAAGTTGTCTCTGGTTTTGGCACCTGTTTTGACCCAAGATCTCCCTGTGAATTCACTTTTCTGATAACCCTTGTCATCATGCTTTCGACATCTTCCACACAAGCATAATCTCTGAACACCTCTACCAGGCTCCGGATGAACCTACTTCCCGAGCTTGTGTTCCGATAAGAGGAATATCCTTCAACACTGGAGAATGCCACAAGTTGATCTGCATGCTCTCCAGTACTTAAACCCTTAGCATGCTTCATTTCAAATGCATATTGTGGCATTTCGGGTGGTTTTTGAGGTTCTTCATGTTCTGTTGGGTTACCACTTGGACCATCCTTGACAATGGTTCCACTGTCTGAAAATTTTCCCCTACAAGCTTGGACAAAGTACAACTTCGGCTTGCCACAGAGTGTCTTGCAATGTGCATTATTAAACTTTTGAAGAACAGTCTTGATTGTTATCTTTCCACCATCACTGGCATAAAAAAATCCATCCTTTCCATGACTCATGATACAAAGTACAAAGCAATCATAGCCACTGAAATCAGACTTTGAAATCTTTTCCAGAGAGGTCAAGAGTTCATCTCCATCCAGATCAACTAGTGTTTTTGTTTTGAAATCTAAGGCAGTAAACAAGTCAACTAGTGCCTTCTCATCCACTGTGGAGCCTACTCTTCTATCCAGTTTTTCTCCTGTAACTGTTGAATCCGAGACAAAATTATCGTTGTTGACAATGACGGCAAGGCCTCTGGGACTACTTGTCATCTTATAAACTGATTCAAGAAGATGTGGTCTATAGAGTTGTGATATTAAACTCAGGTTTGTTGGTTGGACAAAATCAGTAGAGTTCTGTTGGGTTGTTGTTGGGTAACCTGTGCTAGAACCGCTATCTCTATCAAATGATCCTGAGATATAAACACTAGCTGGAGCAGGGGTATTGACATCATTTTCTGTTGGGTTACCATGTACCTTTAGTCTTTGCATCATCCCCATTATGTCTTCATATTGGGAAGAACCAATTCCAGGTTCTTTTCCTGAAATAGATTAGATGATAAGCGTTATCAAAATTGTACAAAAAACTCTGTAACTGGCCAATTACAATCCAGGAAAAAGAAATTGAGGTCGTGTCATGAAATATATTTTCTTCTCATATTAATGCTGGCTCAGTATTCACAAGTATGTACATGTACCTGACCTCATATTACATTTTTTTAAATTTATTTACAAACTTTGTCACATGGACAGGGCAACCCCTCAGAGCAAAGCTCCACTATGGGGACCCATACAGTTAGTATGAGGTGTAGACACTGAGGGTGGTCACTGCCAGGGTTTCTTTACGTCCTCAGTGGTTTTTTTTTACGTCCCTCTGATATTGGTTAGTGATAAAGTGTGTGGATTAAAAGGAAAGTACCGCACTTTAGCATTGGACACTCCTGTTAAATATTTCCCCTAGTGATGCCCTTGGATCCTGTTGTAAGAACTCCAAGAAATAATACTAGTAATCCATAAGAAAATTAAAAACTTAACAATAGCTAGTATTCATTCAAACAGAATATCTTGCAAACGGATTGTTCGTTCGTATTTATACTTTGATATTTAGAAAAATATGATAATATAACCTTAAAATCATAAGCTATTAAAAACGAAAGTAAGCTTAAGTTAAGCTTACTCTGGTCAGATTCCAATGTAAACTGGAAGTAAGCTTAATAATCAACCATTTTTGTGCCAAATGTTTACCTCTTGTTTCCTCATCTGGTATTGGAGTCTTTAAAAGTTTCGCTAGATGAGGCTGTGCTTCACTCAAAGCCATTACTAAAACATTATATCCTTGTACATGTTTTCGACTCAACATAGACAACAAAGCCTCTGCCTGTTTCTTTCTTGTTCGCTCATCTCGTACTTCATCCATATCATCTTCGTCAAAAACTCCCTCCTGGTAAAGATAACCGAGCACTTTCCGTGGCTCCAAGTCCTTTAGGACCGATGTATAGTTCTTTTTGAGTCGGTATTTTACAATTTCGGGCTCCATTATAGCCGTTGGACGCGTTAAGGAGCATTCCAACAATTTAGCTTCAGAAGTAAAGTGTTTTCTTTGGGACTTTCCCTTGTAGATGTCATACCCGTGACGAGACGCTCATCCGGGCATCTGCATATCAAGGTGTTTTTCCCTTCGGAAATTTCCCTTTCCAATAATATCCCTCCTACACTGACTATGCTACGAAAATTACTTTTTCGCTTTGGCTTTGTGAATTAACCTTTTTAGTCCCGTGGAAAAGAACTCGTTTTAACAGAGCACTAGCACAGGAAGCCCAGTTCTGTTTATGGAGGGAAAATGTTCAATCTCACTGAAAAGTGCTGAAATTGCTGGCAATATATATCAAGACTGTCAAAAATAGAGCGCTTTGGCTACCTGTGGTATGAGGGACTACAGCCTCTAAGAAAGCTAAGTAAAGAGTTGACACTAGACTTTATTATCTTTTCTTTGTTTTATTGATTGCTTTTGTACATTTATACCAAAGAAGTGTAAAAATAATGTCTTTTCTACATCTCATAGTTTTAAGCGCCTTCCACAAGTGCTATGTGGAAATAAGCATGGGGTACTATGGAAAAGGCACAAACCTTCAAATTCTATCATTACCCTGAAACAACCTCTGTGCTGATCTAAGTCAGGGCATGGCTAATTACAGGTAACCATGAAACAACCTCTAGGCTGATCTAAGCTAGGGCATGGCTAACTCACAGCTGGTTGGCTTGGAGTTTAGCTTCTTAGGTTTTGTAGAGGGAGGAAAACAGGTAAACCCAGAGAAAACCCTCAAAACAGATTACAGATTCCATGGCATTACCTTGAGTATTATTCTTATAGGCTACAAGACAGAATAAGTGAAGTTTAGCATTTTTTTTACCTGTAAAGATGAATATTATTTTGATAATTATTGATTATATTTCATATTGTAAATATTACATATATGGTTCAAACCTTGCTATGTGTTTACCAATGAGGTTCATTCATGCCCAACGACTTGTGTTAATGGCTGTCCAAGAGAATTAACAGATGTTTCAGACGATGGTCTTTGGTCCTCAGCAGTGCTTCAAACTTGGAATTGTATTCAGGTTTGCACACACAGTTCTTGTTTCAGTCCTATTTGTATTACCAGTTTCAGACTGGTCTTCTCTGTCCACATCATGTGGAATAGTGTACTGAGTTGGTTGTATGCTTATAGCTTCCTCACATGACGGTGGAGGAATGCCATTTACTGGGCTCAATATATTGCTTCATTATAGCTTGGAGGTTCCATAACAGTCATATTGTTGTTTACGTGTTTTTTCAAGCTCTGGTTATTGGTTCTTAGGAGGTTGTAGAGTACATTGGAGCCCAAGCGCTTTCAACTGGGCAGTCATCTCCTTACCCTTTGATTCTTTGAGTTTCAGCAGTCGTAATTTTACCAGAGCTTGAAAAAACACGTAAACAACAATATGACTCTGTCCATGGAGGCATAGGTTTTGCAATGGAAATGTTGGGAATTCGTTTATTTTCATTTTGTTACTGTTCTTAAAATGTAAGCCACATTTTTGATTTACTCTAAATGTAACATAGAATGTGTATCAGGCAAACTCTTGTATTCAATTAAACTTGGCCTGTTTATCGATTTATTGATTAAATCCTCTTCATTCTGGGTTTTCGTTTCTATTAATTAGTATCAATTAGTGACTGTGACGCGCTTGACTAGCCGCGTCGTCAACATTTTATCGTCGTCTTATATTTTCGCTTTTACATTGTATTTTGAATTTTAAGACCTATTTTTTGGTCAAATCATTTATCTAAGTACTTGGTCTTGCTAAAGATGAGGCTGGTCTACACAAGTTTTGATTTATGGTATATATTTTCAATGTTCAATGGGATTTCAAGGTTACAAGCCGAAACATGGAAGTCCTTGAGAACCTTGGCCACACAGCGTGGTTGTAGAGGAGGCAGGAATAAACTACGACTAATTCCAACGATCGCAGGTTATGGAAAATATCAAAGTCAAAAGTGACTCCGGGGGTAAAGTATCGGGTAATTGCTCGTCGGAAATTTCCAAAAATACCCCTAAAAGATACCGGAAGTTTTTTCAAAAGGGCGTGGCTTGGTAAATTTTAACCCCTAAGAGATAACACAAAAATAATACTATTAAAAAATAAAGGCTTTTGAAATGTTTTTCCTTGAGTAATAATCTGAGTTGACGCAGGCATACGTATTGCATTATTATTCGATGGGCTAGTTCCTTTTTCAACACCCTAAAAGATACCAGAAAGTGCTGATTTGATAAACCTCAAATTTAAGACCCTAAAAGATACCAAATCGCTGATTTTTACCCCTAAGTAAGAGATAGGACGAGCATACCAGATACTTTACCCCCGGAGTCCCCCCCCCCCCCCCCGGGAGAGTGTGATATTGAGTGACGTCGAAATGATAAAATTGATATCCCCACTCCCACCAGTGGCCAGTGGGGATACGATTTATATCAACACTGGTGGTGTCAAATTTCGACTTTTTGCTCAGCTTCTCAAATTCTCCATTATTTTTCATTGAAGATTTCATATAATAAACAGAACATTACATGGCCGCTTGGAGATACGAATTTTATCTTCTCGTACTGATATTATCTCTCACTGGTTCGCTGCGCTCACTCGTGAGAGATCATATCAACACTCGAAGATAAAATTTGTATCTCCGCGCGACCATGTACATGTAATATCCTATATATAATACGGCACAGAGTAACAATATATCTTACTTGTGTAGGATAATCACAAATATCTAAGAAAATAAGAAAAATGGGACAGCAAGGTAGCCCTGTTCAATAATCATCACACATTCTACAAAATAAGATACGGTATCATGCTTTTTAATTGTTGTGCTATTATTAGTTATAGTGTTGCTAAAATTTCATTCCTGGCCAGAAGAAAACTTTTTTGGTCAAAGTTGTCTCTGGTTTTGGCACCTGTTTTGACCCAAGATCTCCCTGAGAATTCACTTTTCTGATAACCCTTGTCATCATGCTTTCAACATCTTCCACACGAGCATACTCTCTGAACACCTCTACCAGGCTCTGGATGAACCTACTTCCCGAGCTTGTGTTCTGATAAGAGGAATATCCTTCAACACTGGAGAATGCCACAACTAGTTGATCTGCATGCTCTCCAGTAGTTGAACGCTTAGCACGCTTCATTTCAAATGCAAATTGTGGCATTTTGGGTGGTTTTTGAGGTTCTTCATGTTCTGTTGGGTTACCACTTGGACCATCCTTGACAATGGTTCCACTGTCTGAAAATTTTCCCCTACAAGCTTGGACAAAGTACAACTTCGGCTTGCCACAGAGTGTCTTGCAATGTGCATTATTAAACTTTTGAAGAACAGTCTTTATTGTTATCTTTCCACCATCACTGGCATAAAAAAATCCATCCTTTCCATGACTCATGATACAAAGTACGAAGCAATCATAGCCACTGAAATCAGACTTTGAAATCTTTTCAAGAGAGGTCAAGAGTTCATCTTCATCCAGATCAACTAGTGTTTTTGTTTTGAAATCTAAGGCAGTAAACAAGTCAACTAGTGCCTTCTCGTCCACTTTGGAGCCTTCTCTTTTATCCAGTTTTTCTCCTGTAACTGTTGAATCCGAGACAAAATTATCGTTGTTGACAATGATGGCAAGGCCTCTGGGACTACTTGTCATCTTATAAACTGATTCAAGAAGATATGGTCTATAGAGTTGTGATATTAAATCCAGGTTTGTTGATTTGACAAAATCAGTAGAGTTCTGTTGGGTTGTTGTTGGGTAACCTGTGCTAGAACCGCTTTCTCTATCAAATGATCCTGAGATATAAACACCAGCTGGAGGAGGGGCATTGACATAATTTTCTGTTGGGTTACCATGTACCTGTAGTTCTTGCATCATCCCCATTATGTCTTCATATTTGGGAGAACCATTTCCAGGTTCTTTCCCTGAAATGGATTAGTTGATAAAAGTTATCAAAATTGTACAAAAAACTCTGTAACTGGCCAATTACAATCCAGGAAAAAGAAATTGAGGTGTCATGAAATATATTTTCTTCTCATATTAATGCTGGCTAAATATTTACAAGTATGTACCTGACCTCATATTACATTTTTTTTATTTATTTACAAACTTCGTCACATGGACAGGGCAACCCCTCAGAGCAAAGCTCCACTATGGGGACCTATACGGTTAGTAAATTGAGGTGTAGACACTGAGGGTGGTCACTGCCAGGGTTTCTTTACATCCTCAGTGGTTCTTTTACGTCCCTCCAATATTGGTTAGTGATGAAGTGTGGAGAGACGGGACCGCCATTTAAAGTGGTCATCTGAGCCACTTGAAAGTCTAACTGTTTGTAGATGTAATTACAAAGGCAGCACTTTCTCCTCAGTTATTTTAAGACCCTGAGTGTTGGTCCAGCCGGGACTTGAACCACAACCTCCCACACGAAAGTCCGGTGCTCAACCAACTGAGCCAGTTACATATTTTAAACTATCCTTAGCTATTAAAACCTAAGGGGTTCAAAGTTAACCCCGCTCTATGATTATATAAGGATTTGGCCATTTATCTACTCGAGGGACATCCTGACCCTACCATGGTGATGCACATCTTTGCTGACCCCCCCCCCCCCCAAAAAAAACACACACACACAAACCTATCTATCCACTTTTTCTGTATGAAAACTTGGTGGATTAAAAGGAAAGTACTGCACTTTAGCATTGGGCACTCCTGTTAATTGTTTCCCCTAGTGATGCCCTTGGATCCTGTTATAAGAACTCCAAGAAATAATACTAGTAATCCATAAGAAAATTAAAAACTTAACAATAGCTAGTATTCATTCAAACAGAATATCTTGCAAACGGATTGTTCGTTCGTATTTATACTTTGATATTTAGGAAAATATGATAATATAACCTTAAAATCATAAGCTATTAAAAACGAAAGTAAGCTTAAGTTAAGCTGACTCGGGTCAGATTCCATGTACAACAACCATTTTTGTGCCAAATGTTTACCTCTTGTTTCCTCATCTGGTATTGGAGTCTGTAAAAGTTTCGCTAAATGAGGCTGTGCTTCACTCAAAGCCATCACCAAAACATTATATCCTTGTACATCCCTTCGACTCAACATAGACAACAAAGCCTCTGCCTGTCTCTTTCTTGTTCGCTCATCTCGTACTTCATCCATATCATCTTCGTCAAAAACTCCCTCCTGGTAAAGATAACCGAGAATTTTCCGTGGCTCTAAATCCTTTAGGACCGAGTTATAGTTCTTTTTGAGTCGGTATTTTACAATTTCGGGTAGCTCCATCCGCTCCATTATGGCTGTTTAGACAGTGTTCGCTTGTGTTCACTAGGGTTTTTTAAGGGACTTTCCCTTGCATGTCTTGCATGACGTTGTACCCGTGACGTGCAGATCGGGCACCCACAAATCAAGGTGTTTTTCCCTTCGGAAATTTTCCTTTCCAATAATATTCCTCCTACACTAACTATGCTACGAAAATATATTTTTCGCTTTGTGAACTAATCTTTTTAGTCCCGTGTATAGGAGGAATCGTTAAAAACAGAGCGCTAGCACAGGAAGCCCAAGTTCTGTTAATGGAGGGAAAATGTTCAATCTCACTGAAAAGTGCTGAAATTCGGTCCACACATAAGCAAGGCAAAGATAAAGACGATATAGAAATTATCTTGGGGTTTATTAAAGACTTATTTCTTGAGAAATTGGCATTATATATCAAGACTGTCAAAAATAGAGCTTGGGCTACCTGTGGTATGGGAGATACAGCCTCTAAGAAAGCTAATAAAGAGTGTACACTAGACTTTATGATATTTTCTTTGTTTTAATGATTGCTTTTGTACATTTATACCAAAGAAGTTTAAAAATAATGTCTTTTCTACATCTCATAGTTTTAAGCACCTTCCACAAGTGTTATGTGGAAATAAGCATGGGATACTATGGAAAAGGCACAAACCTTCAAATTCTATCATTACCCTGAAACAACCTCTGTGCTGATCTAAGTAAGGGCATGGCTAATTACAGGTAACCATGAAACAACCTCTAGGCTGATCTAAGCTAGGGCATGGCTAACTCACAGCTGGTTGGCTTAGAGTTTAGCTTCTTAGGTTTTGTAGAGGGAGGAAAACAGGTAAACCCAGAGAAAACCCTCAAAACAGATAACAGATTCCATGGCATTACCTTGAGTATTATTCTTGTTGTGCAGTAGATGAAACTTGCACACACTCCTGTTCTCAAGGGCATGAATGAACCTCATTGGTAAACACAGCAAGTTTTGAACCATATATGTAATATTTACAATATGAAATATAATCAATAATTATCAAAATAATATTCATCTTTACAGGTAAAAAAAATGCTAAACTTCACTTATTCTGTCTTGTAGCCTATGACTTGTGTATGGCTGTCCAAGAGAATTAACAGATGTTTCAGACGATGGTCTTTGGTCCTCAGCAGTGCTTCTTGGAGTTGTATTCAGGTTTGCACACACAGTTCTTGTTTCGGTCCTATTTGTATTACCAGTTTCAGACTGGTCTTCTCTGTCCACATCATGTGGAATAGTGTACTGAGTTGGTTGTGAGCTTATAGCTTCCTCATACGACGGTGGAGGAATGCCACTTACTGGGCTCAATATTGCTTCATTATAGCTTGGAGGTTCCATAACTTCTGTAACATGGCCATTATCATGATGATGACAAGGAGAAGCACAATAGTAACTCACTTCTACATTGCTTCTCGGAGTTATAAACTTGTGCCACGTCCTCCACAGCCATATTCCCATGAATAACATCATTATGACTACAGTCACTGGCCAGAAACTGTACCATGACAGCTTTTCTTCCATTGGTGGGCATTTTTGTTCATCTGAGCCATCTGCGCAGTCTTTATTTCCGTCACATTGCTGATGCGCTTCAATGCATTGATGGCTCACACAAGCAAATTTCTTAGAGCCACATGGCCCTTCATCAGATGATCTGTAACGTATTGAAAACCAGCCTGTATTTTGGATATCGCTGGACACTGACTTCAGAGTTAGCTTGCTGGACCTTGATACTATATCCCTGGGAATATCCGGCCCACAAAACTGGCCAATTGGAGACTTCAATTGTATATCATCATACACATTTACATAGCCGTAATTACAACCCTGAACCTTGCGACTAAAATTAAATGTATCAAATATCAAATGAACATGTTTTGATGAGTCTACTTCTATCTCCCAAGTACACTCTGTGTTTTTTGGGTAGGTAAAAGGGTAGTTCTTCGAATATATGAAGCCCTTTTCTGAGGCGAATTTTGTGTCACAGCTTCCTTCACCAACAGACACAGTCCTAAAATTCGCAGTAAATCCAGAATTCTGTCTATTAGAGTCCGTTTTGAAACGAAACCACAGAAAACTTCCAATGGTTGAATAAATTGTTGGAGGCTTGTTCTTGCCACAGAAACGTCTTCTCCTCGAGGCCAAAACATCTGAACTCAACTCAACATTTTTGATTTCTTTTACTTCAATGAAGTCAAATTCACAAACAGAACTGCTTCCTTCAAGATCAAAGACATCAAAGGAAACCTTTATCCTTCCTCGAGGGACCGAGATTGTATAAATACACTCAATATTTGGTTTGTATGTTAATCCTTTGGAGGAAAAACTGCCGGCCAGAGAGTCGAAATGACGACCACATGTAGTGTCGAATGTCAACTTAAACCTGTTCTCGCTAGAGGTACGAAAATCTGTTTGAAAACGAATCCACAGTTCGTTTTGAGTTGAGTAAACCTTTTTAGGGATATTCTGTGCACAATAGCGCCCTATTAGTGTAGAGTTCGCGTCTTTACCATCTCTCAACTCGATGTAATCGTGCTTGCATGAACAACACGTTGTCTTGAGGACAAGATCGACAAAAACAACTTTAATCCGCTGCTTAGATGGAACCAGGAGAACATAATCACAGCGAGTTATTTGCCCGATTTTAGTTCCACTGACTGGAGATCGAAGTATTCCATGAGTCTGTTGAAAGATTCCACCACAACTGCAGTTACAGCCTTTAACCAACAACGCCACCAAAACCAAGGTGACAAGACGTAATATCATAATTGATCGTTGATTTTCACCTCAGTAAGCATCCTTGCATGTCCTTTAGATACAAGATGGACTATTGTTTAGCTAAGAATTACTCTTCAAGACCCTTGATGACAAGAGAATCACATGAATCAAAACATCTCGTGTTCAGCTGGGAATCTGGCGAACAAGAACCATGAATGTCGACTGTATTTTGCTGATTGAGAAATAGTGACAGACGCCAGTATTCATTAGAAAGACTTCATTGGGTTGGATGGCGGCGAATCGTATCCATTCTTGTTTAATTAGCAATTTTTTGGCGTGTCGAATGGCTTTGATCATGTTTGATATGCGTTTGTTTAGCCCTCGTGTCCCACCACAGGAAGCCCAAATGACATCAGCTGTTGTTGATCCCTTGTCATCTCTCTTCTCTTCTGTTCTCTTCTGTTCTCTTCTGTTCTCATTCTTCAAAAATATTTTTATTTAGTTTCTCTTCTATTCTTTTCTATAATTTTTCTTTTATTCTTTCCTTTTCTTTTCTTTTTTTTTTCTCTTTTATCCTCTTCATTTTTTACCCCTTCCTCCCCTTTCCTTGCATTTTCTTTTTTTTTTTTTCTTCCTTTCTATCTTGATTTGATTTGTTATACAAAGATCTCTGTCTGATCTCTGTCTTTTTTTCTTATCAAGCATAGTTTGATCTCAACTGAAAGGTATTGGGATCCCTGTTTCTTGATCAGCCGAGTAGAGATTGTTACCCTATTACACAACCACTGTTTATTGTCGTGTCACATCAGTAAATATGGCTTCAAAATCAAGGGTTATAATTTGTCTTTTACGAAACGACCTTCGCTATCACGACAACGAAGTGAGTTCCACGTCCTTCTAATTCACTACATCGAAAAATTTAGAAATTTTTAACCATTTTGAACGTATTTTTTTCGCAGGTTCTTTGCTGGGCTCACAAAAATGCCGACTTGGTTTTGCCTCTATACTGTTTTGACCCCAGACATTTCAGAGGCACGTGGCATTTTGGCTTCCCAAAGACTGGCTCTTTTAGGACTAAATTTCTTCTTGAGAGCGTAAGGGATTTGCGTCAAAAGCTTCAAGACGTGTCAAGGTTTGTGTTAACATGGTACTGTGTTTATTATCAGGTCCAACGTGTGTTTGTGTGTGTGTGTGTGTGGAGAAGTGGGGAGGAGAAAAAAGTATAGATGGATGGATGGAGGGATGGATGGATGGATGGATGAATGAATGAATGAGTAGATAAAGGGATGGATGAATGAATGAATGGATAAATGAATGGATAAATGAATGGATGCATGAATGAATGAATGAGTAGATAAAGGGATGGATGAATGAATGAATAGATAAATGAATGGATGCATGAATGGATGGATGGATGGATGGATGGATGGATGGATGGATGGATGGATGGATGGATGGATGGATGGATGGATGGATGGATGGATGGATGGATGGATGAATTGATAAATGGATTACTGGACAAAATTCTCATTGCATCCATCTTCATTCCTTTTTATTTCTTATATATTTCTAATAATGTTCTTATGATTTATTCATTTTATAACAATTCTTTACAGTAATTTAGTGGTGCGATGTGGAAAGCCAGAGGAAATAATTCCAAGTCTTATCGCAAGCATTAATAAAGAATCTATCAAAGTTGAAGGAATTTCTCTACAAAAAGAGCCAACAAAAGAAGAAATAGATGTTGAGAATGTGATAGAAGCAGGAAGTGGTGTGCCAGTTCATAAGTTTTGGGGGTCAACTTTATATCACCCAGATGACTTACCATTTAGTATTAAAAAGTAAGAGCTAAACTAAAAAAGCTTTCCACTTCTGACACACTTTGGACTCCCATATTTCTGGCTCCATTGCTGGTTTTCTTTTTTTCATAAGTTGTTTCTGACTCTGATTCCGTTACAAGTGAAAACCTGGCTTCATAAAGCACCAATCAGAAAGCAAGATTTATAGCACTTGTATCATCAACTTTATACTTATCTCTTGCATTGGTCAAACCACAGGGTACCCAATGTATACACAGAGTTCAGGAAAAATGTTGAAAGTCGCAGCGGAGTAAGAAGCACAATCAAGATGCCAGACAAGATGAAACCATTACCAGATGGTGTTGATACGGGGGAGATACCTACCTTTCATCAACTTGGAGTAAAAGGTGATCTAAATATGATGATGATGATGCTGTAAATAATGATGCTGATGATGATGATGGTGATGACGTTGATAATGATGCTGATGATATTGATGCTGATGATGTTGATAATGATGATAATGTTGATAATGATGTTGATGATGATAATGATGATTAAATTTAATAATAATGATGGCGGTGATGATGATGTTTTTCAACATTGTATGTATGGTTTTATTTATATTATATTTAAATAATTTAAATAATTTTTATTGTACCTTTTTAGATGGTGGCATGCTGTGCATGCATGTTGATGACTGATGATGATGGTGGTGGTGGTGGTGGTGGTGGTGGTGGTGGTGGTGGTGGTGGTGATGGTGGTGGTGGTGGTGGTGGTGGTGGTGGTGGTGGTGGTGGTGGTGGTGGTGGTGGTGATGATGATGATGTTGATGATGATGATGATGGTGTTGATAATGATGATGATGATGATGATGATGATGATGATGATGATGATGATGATGGTGGTGATAATGATGATGATGATGATGATGATGATAACCATGGTGATGAACTTCCAGCTCTAATAATTAAATATCCTAATGAATAAATTTTTGTCAGAGAGAGAGAGTCCTTATTCTTTTTACTTTCTTCCATCAGAACCTTCTCAAGATTCCCGGTCAGCTTTCCCATTCCAAGGAGGGGAAACATCTGGTCTTCAAAGACTGCAGTATTATTTATTTGATACAGTAGGTTTCTCAACATCATATATACTTATTGACTCAGTAAGGTCAGGCTGGACAGGAAAATGTTTGGCACAAGGAGCACATGACTTTGGAGCAGGGCCAGACAGCTTTCAAGCAAGGGCTGGATGGGTTTTTCCGTCCTGCTCACGTCCAACCCATTCAGCCCCCATCAGGAACATATGGGGCATATGATGATTATTTTACAATCAATAAATAATCATTGACAATAAATTATTATAATAATTGTAAAGGTCAAAAACAGTGCAGGGAGAGGAGGGCAAGATTGAGGGCTTGGGACAGTGTCCAAAAGGACATGAAGAAAGATGCAAAGGAATCAAAAAGCAAAAACTCAGGGACAGGGAATTGTGCAGACAAGGGACCATTGAGCTAAATGACAGCTAGAGGGGTAAAGCACAGAGACAAAGATAAAGAGTTAAGGAGGGAGAGAAATTGGGACAGGAAAACTTTGTTCCAATATTTTATCATTCTTTTAATTGTACAAAACAATAACATTTCCCATTAGGATTATGTTGCAAAGTATAAAGAAACAAGGAATGGTATGATTGGCCATGAATATTCTACCAAATTTTCAACATGGTACGTATGGTTTTATTGATATTTTATTTAACTAAATAATTTTCTTGGGTTTTTTTAAAGGTGGCATGCTTGTATGTATGTATGCATGATGATTACTGATGATGATGATGGTGATGATGATGGCGATGATGATGATGATGATGGTGATGATGGTGATGAATGATGAGGACTGATGATGATGATGATGACTGATATGGTGATGATGATGATGATGATGGTGATGATGACAATGATGGTGATGATAATGATGATGGTGATGATGACTGATGATGGTGATGATGATGATGGTGATGATGATGGTGATGATGACAATGATGGTGATGAGGATGGTGATGATGGTGATGGTGATGAGCACAATAATGATGATGATGACTCATGATGGTGATGATGATGATGTTTGATAATGATGACAACAAAAAATTGATTGACATGTGCCACTCTTTTCCAGGCTTGCACACGGCTGTTTGTCACCTCGAAAAATTTATGAAGAGATCAAAAGATATGAAGATCAGAGAACATCAAACCAATCAACATACTGGTGAGAGTTGTGTCTTGGTGGATGAAATACATGCTGAGAGCAAATTTCATATGAGTGTGAAAAGTTATGGCACAGAACATTGTTACAGCGCAGCACACATGTACAATGTATTCATACACAGCTTGGTACTGACATGGTCATGGCAAGGCATGATCCATGCCATAAGTTTTTCATAATCATAAGAAAACTGCTTTAAAACCAAGCAATTGTAACTTGGTGTGCTGTCTGCTAAGCAAGAGGTCCATAGTTTGATCCTCAGTGACCTCACACACTTGTTTTAAAGAGCAAGTGTGGCTTGGTTGGTTAGTGTGCTGTCTGCTAAGCAAGAGGTCCATAGTTTGATCCTCAGTGACCTCACACACTTGTTTTAAAGAGCAAGTGTGGCTTGGTTGGTTAGTGTGCTGTCTGCTAAGCAAGAGGTCCATAGTTTGATCCTCAGTGACCTCACACACTTGTTTTAAAGAGCAAGTGTGGCTTGGTTGGTTAGTGTGCTGTCTGCTAAGCAAGAGGTCCATAGTTTGATCCTAAGTAACCTAATTTTTTCCTTTTTCTAAGGGTTATTTTTGAGCTACTTTGGAGAGATTATTTCAAGTTTGTTGCCAGCAAGTTTGGAGACCGACTGTTTTATCTTAGTGGTGAGCATTAGGAATAGATAACTTGTGTAACAAGCGTGGTCATGGACATGTGGTGCACACGTATTATATATGTTTTGAACACTCTCCTTTTTCCTTTCTTAAAGAATAACTTTACTAAAGTATTACTTTGAATATGGTTTCCTCCAGGGTCTTCACTATTTTGACATAAAACTTTTTTTCAAATAAAAGGAAAAGCAACTTAAAAACCTTGTAATAATTATTATTCATTATCAGGATTACTTGGAAAGAAAGTAGAATGGCGGCAGGATGAAAATCTGTTCAAAGCCTGGAAGGAAGGCAAAACAGGTGTCCCCTTTGTTGATGCAAACATGAGAGAACTGGCAGCGACTGGTTTTATGTCAAATCGAGGAAGGCAGAATGTGGCAAGCTTTTTGACAAAAGACTTGAAATTGGACTGGAGGTTGGGGGCTGAATGGCTTGAATATTTATTGGTTAGTATAAAAAGATTTCTATTCCCTTCCCTTTCCTTTCCTTCCATCCTTTTCTTTTTTCATTCCCTCATTCCTTCAGTCCCTAGCATTTTTCTATTTATTGGTCAGTATAGAAAGCCTTTTTTCTTTCCCCTTTCCTCTTCTTCCCTTCCATTCTTTTTCTTCTTTTTCATAACTTATTTTTTTTGATTCCCCTGCATTTTTTAACTTATTAGCTTTTTATTACTGCTATTTACCATACCAAAAACGTTACGAGGTGGGTATGGTAAAGGAGAATCCGCAACAGCGTTAGCCTATAGACCCCTTGTAGCACGACGGAATACAGCTCAATCTGGAGGATAAAACAATAAGTTTCATTTTTCAGGAATAATTTTGAACATTTCATTCTTCGTTTTTTTTCTTCTTTTCCCCTTCTCCCTTTTCTTCCTAATGATAATTCTTCGATATTTTTGATCAGATTGATCATGACGTATGCAGTAACTATGGCAACTGGTTGTACTCGGCTGGGGTTGGGAATGATCCAAGACAGGACCGTAAGTTCAATATGGTAAAACAAGGCCTGGATTACGATCCACAGGTAAAGAAAAACACCCAAGGGGAGTGGAGTAAGGTGGGATCTCTCTTTCTAAATTATGCATCAACTAAGCGCGGGACTCTGGAATCCAAGATGTGGAATCCGGAATCTAAGATGCGGAATCCGGAATCCAAGATGCGGAATCCGGAATCCAAGATGCGGAATCCGGAATCCAAAATGAGGAATCCGGAATCCAAGGGCGGAATCTGCAAAACCACGCTGCGAAATTCAAGCGTTTTTAACGTAAATATTCCTTTCTCTCTATTTCCGTTAAAAGCTAAGAATTCGTTAAACTCGTATCTAGCAAAGTGTAAAATACAAATAACAATTAAATAAACAATTCTTGATTTTTACAACTTAATTCAGGAAAAAAAGCGACTGATTTATTCATAAACCACATAAAGCGGCTTTGATAAGTTTTTTCTATAATTTCTAATTGGTATCAGCTGTTCTCTATATAAATCACATGCACAAAAAAAGTGCTTGGGCTTCCTGTGCCTTTGTCCTGTTTATGAAAATGGACGATAAGCCCTCTGTTGTTTTAGGGTGATTACGTACGTCAATGGATACCAGAACTGTCAGGCATTCCTGGTGGTGACATTCACACGCCTTGGAGACTGACCGGAGCTCGTCTTACGCATGCGTCAGTGTCACTTGGAGAGACGTACCCAATGCCGATTGTTATGGCAACGGAATGGGATCGACACAGCGCCAAACCCGTAAGAAATTAAAAATATATATACTGTCCTTCTTCCATCTCTCCTTTCCTTCCTTCCTTCCTTCCTTCCTTCCTTCCTTCCTTCCTTCCTTCCTTCCTTCCTTCTTTCCTTCTATCCTTCCTTTTTTCCTTGCTTGCTTCCTGTCCTTCCTCCCTTCCATTATTATATTCCTGCATTTTTTTTATTTGTTATATTTTAGTTTACTCACACCTTCCTGGATTACTACATAATATTTCAATTCATTAAATAACTAATAATATGCTCGTTATTATTCTAGAAAAGAGACCTTACGTCTCAGAAGCGCCAGTCAAACCAGAGCCGAAAACAAAAAAGAGGAATCGACTTCTACTTCTCAAATAACAGCAACAAGCGTTAAAAACACGAGAAGGTGGCTGATATTGCGTGTAGACTGGTAACACGGTCCTGGATAAGCGTCCTTCAAGTTTCTCTGCTAGGATAAGAGAGCGCGCAAAATGTGCGGTACATTTACGGCAGTCACTGCATGATTGCATGGATGATAACAGGAGTGGAGTCAATTTATCATCCATGATGATTGCAAGCAACGAAGCAAGAGAGAAAGAACGAAGCAAGCAAGGGTAAAAGAAAAAAGTAAGCAAGGAAAGACGAACAGACAGATCATCAGAGCATTATTTAGCCTTAGGAATCTTGTATTTTAGAACCTATATTTTCTCTGTGTTGACTCTTTTGTTGAGTTAAAACCATGACTTAACAGAACAAATGGAGGGATTTATTTTTGCAGTTGATCGAGCAGCTAATACGCCAATCCCGAATTCATTGTTCTACCTCCCTAGTTTTGATATACAGCGTGGTACAGACACCGCTTGTGGCTAAAAAATGTAAATGTATGTCTTAGAACAAATGCATTCTAAAAGTACATTAAGAAAAAAAAATCGATAACTACTAAAAAAACCTCCTGAGTTCGAGTTTGTGGTAACTAAAGCAAAGCTGGGATCGGTGTGTTGTATGGTAAGCCAAGAGCGGAACGATTATATATATATATATACAAAATGCACACATTATTTCCAATAAAAACAATTCAAAGCAAACCTATCAAAAATTGCCACCAAATCTAAATCGTTAATTTCAGACATTAAGATAATATAGACGCGAATAGCTTTTTGATCCAAAGTTTTAAGTTAAGACCAATGGATAATGAGAGGATCATCTGGATTATATTATATTATATTATGTAGATATTACAGTCCTCTAGATCTTTTCTCATGACCCGGCACAATATTTCCGTATGGCTTGTGGAAAAAGTTCTTGTGCAAAGCAGAAAAACTTTAATTTAAACTAATTTTCTCTTTGGTGCTTCAGTCAAACTAAGAAAACCGTGAACACCTAAAATGTGTCTGGAATGTTTATGTGTTTGATCACAGCGCTGTCACGCAAAGTATTTTCCCGTTTAAAAGTTTCAAACTTCATATTTAAGTTTTATTCTCGTGAAATTAGAAGTTTCTATTCGAGACAGACGGATACACGAGACAAGGATTCAATACAATATTTTTTCATGGTGGTGGGAAACATCTTTTTTTACAAGCAACGGTCTAAATAAACATTCCAGACATATTTTAGGTGTTCATGGTTTTCTTAGTTTGACTGTAATACACCTGGACGCGTATATAGGAAACGAAGGCGTGGTAATAGACGCCAGGAGAACGCATTGTGGTTTTGGGCTTTACGCGCTGATTTCCCCAGTGAGTATAGGCCGCTCACCCTTAATCCGTGGAACAATACTTTGTTTTTCTAATGGTTAGAGGAATTTTACAGTGGTTTTACTTAACCCATAAAATAGTTAGTTCTGGACAAGTAGAAGTTAGTAGATCTTATTTATATCGTATTCGTTTGTGTTTATTTGAATATTATATACCCATACTCGCTAGTATTTTTTGTTTCCTCAATTTCGCCATGATTTAACCCGTAAAGCAAAAATTAAGTTTGACAAACATCCAAAGTAAAACAAAGGAAAAAACAAAAGAAAATATGTATTATACTTACTATTATTTCGCGCGCCAACTAAAATCACGCAAACGTTTCATGGATTGTATTTGCACCGCTCTACGCGCATAACGAAGAGTTAAATTATCTCCAAAACCGCATGATTTTAGAAACCGCACTTGATTTTACACCCCGTAGCTAATAGTTTTGATTTAGCTAACTTTTCTACTTGTCTAAATCTTGCATGTGATGTGTCTCACTAAAACACTTGGATTTCAATGACTGGTGACTTTAGTCCCAAGAGAGAACTTACTGCATTTAAGTGCCTATCAACTATCCTCCAAGATCCCACCCTAAAGCTCATAGACCTCTTGCAGTACGTCGGGTTGTAGCGTAATTTGGAGGGCAAAACAATAGGTTCCAATTCTCAGGAGAATGAAATTCTTTTGTAATGCCTTCCAAATTGAGCTGCTCTGACGTCACGTGCAGGGGGTATATTTAACCAGCTGCTCTGAGCTGCATTAGTAGTTTGTGCTTAACCAGTTGGAAACAAGTTTGCTGTGAATTCTGCCCAAGTCAACCCTTATTTCCAAAGGTAAGATACTGCTGTAAAAAAAGTGTTCAAAATTTTTTCTGTCAGCGTCGAATGCAAACTTGTGACAATTTAAATGAAAAAAGGCAAAAGAAGGCCGCGCTTCATGCTCACAAAAACTAGTCCGTTTGGTGCTCATTTTGCATCATGATTTATTGAACTAGATCACCGGCGAAAGCCTTGCAAAGGTTTGGCACTTGTTAGATCAGGGTGAGATTTTTTAACCAAAATATATTTTTTCTTGTCCAGGAGAATCATGAAGACCCTTATTGTGTTTGTGATCGTGGCTGTTATTGTGGTGAACGCATATCGTATTAAAGAGGAGTACGAAGACGATATAGCTCCTGAATTAGAGAAACGTGGATGCTCAAAGTATTCGTACACATGTAAAAGGGACAGCGATTGCTGTGATGAGAAGGACTGGGCTGGCCGAAAGCTGAGATGTCTTACACAATGTGATGAAGGAGGCTGTTTGAAGTACAGACAATGTCTGTTCTATGCTGGAATCCAGAGAAAATAAAAATATTAAAAATTTCTTGAATTGTATCTTGTTTGAGATTACAATACGAAATTAAAATTCTTGTACATCATCTTCAGTCTCATTTATTTTTAGCATAAAAGTTCGTTCCTTAGAAAATAAAAATCGCACCATAAAATCTTTCAATAATTTGATAGTATTTTGTTGTTCTTTTAATGTCGCTCGTGTGTAATTCGTACATTGAAACAACTGGTTTGAAAGTGTCGTTCAATTTTCAACATTTCTTGAATTGTGTCTTGTTAAGATTAATACAAGAAATTAAAATTCTTCTACATAAACTCTAGCTTCGCTTCTTTGGTGCATGACTTTTTTCGCGGGAAAACAAGTCTTCAATTTTTCCTTTCAGAATCCTTCAAAGCCCGCGACACTTAGTATATAATCTGGTCCTCCTGTGGCAAGGGATGGGTGAGGGGGACTTAGAGAGAATATTGATTTCTTCGAAATTACTTGTACAGTCACTTTCCCGTTACTATAGACAAACTCGTGCAATAGTCATTATTCAAGCTTATGGCGCGCGGATTTTATACCCCGCTATCACTGATGTAAAATAAAGTATGTTGATCATATTCATTGATCAAATACAATAGGGCGCTTTATGTTTTCAATCTAATAGATGATTTAGAAGCCAAATAATTACGCAGTTTTTTGGAAATGGTTTTTAAAAATAAGCGAGCGAAGGAAGAGTCACATCTCCAAATCTAAATTATTTTAAAAACCATGAAGCCATGTATGATTTTACGTACCATAGTTTTAAAATAGTTTTAATTTTACTCGGGAATCTCAGGTAATAGTGACGTTTCCAGTTCTCGTAATGTATCTAGCATTCGTGGATCAAAACTGAATTTGCATAATTTTTGATATGGCGCGACTTGATTCCCGAACGGACTCTCCGTCCGTCAATTACATGTCAATTGTCCATTTGATCCCACCCCAAAAGCGATCAGTACTTAACCGGCTGTTCTGAGCTTTTTTATTACAGCAGTTTGTGCTTTAACCATTTTGGAACCAAGTTTGTTAAAAGTTCAGGTCAAGTCAGCGATAAAGGTAAGATGATTCTGTTTGACTATCTCGTTGAAGCTTACCGGGTAGAAATTCAAAAGTCGAAGGTCGGCGGTGATATGTAATGACAAAATTATTTTAACTTTATTTTTCATATGTGTTTTCTGTCTCTTGCGAAAATACAAATGAGTACAAATATATAGTATACGCTAACTGAAGGGCCAAAGCAAGCGTGTCATGAGGGTCGTAAAAACCAGTCAAAATCACCACTTTTGGGGCTCATATTCATTGCAGTTTTGTTCATTTATAGTGCTTCATTCGCTAGATAGACTAGCAAAAATCATTTTCATCTAAGACTTTTACAAGCAATTTATTTTTGCGCCAATTTCAAACGGTTAGTTCAATGGCGCCATACCACGTAATCTTGCTATACTTTTTCGTCTTATTATACTTCATAAACTCAAACGTATCCATCAGTATGACCAACCTAGATTCTATTTGAAGTAACATTAGATTTTGTAACCTATCTTGTTAGATTCAATAGAACTTTTTTTTCTTGTCCAGGAGAATCATGAAAACCCTTGTTGTGTTTCTGATCGTGGCTGTTATTGTGGTGAACGCATATCGTATTAAAGAGGAGTACAAAGACGATATGGCTCCTGAATTAGAAAGACGTGCATGCAAAAAGAAATGGAACGAATGTACAAGGGACAGTGATTGCTGTGATGAGAAGAACAAGTTTGGCCGAAAGCTGCGATGTCTTACACAATGTGATGAAGGAGGCTGTTTGAAGTACAGACAATGTCTGTTCTATGCTGGAATCCAGAGAAAATAAAAATAATAAAAATTTCTTAAATTGTATCTTGTTTGAGATTACAATACGAAATTAAAATTCCTGTACATCATTTCAAGTCTCATTTATTTTTAGCATAAAAGTTCGTTCCTTAGAAAATAAAAATCGCACCATAAAATCTTTCAATAATTTGATAGTATTTTGTTGTTCTTTTAATGTCGCTCGTGTGTAATTCGTACATTGAAACAACTGGTTTGAAAGTGTCGTTCAATTTTCAACATTTCTTGAATTGTATCTTGTTAAGATTAAGACAAGAAATTAAAATTCTTCTACATAAACTCTAGCTTCGCTTCTTTGGTGAAAGACTTTTTTCGCGGGAAAACAAGTCTTCAATTTTTCCCCTTTCGGAATCCTTCAAAGCCCGCGACACTTAGTATATAATCTGGTCCTCCTGTGGCAAGGGATGGGTGAGGGAGACTTAGAGAGAATATTGATTTCTTCGAAATTACTTGTACAGTCACTTTCCCGTTACTATAGACAAACTCGTGCAATAGTCATTATTCAAGCTTATGGCGCGCGGATTTTATACCCCGCTATCACTGATGTAAAATAAAGTATGTTGATCATATTCATTGATCAAATACAATAGGGTGCTTTATGTTTTCAATCTAATAGATGATTTAGAAGCCAAATAACGCAGTTTTTTGGAAATGGTTTTCAAAAATAAGCTCGCAGACCGTTGTATTTGATGCCTTGTCATATATTTCGACTCATTTTTTAATCGTTACACTCTTTTTTAATTGTAGTACTGGCTGACATGTGGACCGTGCCTATGACTTTTTATCGACATTTTTCATGGAAACATTGGTTGGTGGGCAAGAGATGCCTACCAGCTACAAAGGTTTTCATACAAAATAGCTCCTTTGCCAAAATGGCAGCCGAAAAATAAAATTAGTCAAGGAACATTTTTCCGTGCCTTAGAAAGGAAGTATAACATCCATAAACCAAACTAAGCAACATACGCCCGGTTTAGCTATCGAAGTTTACATGTGCCGAAACTAATGCAAATGTGGACTTCGTCTAAACCGGGATTATAGATACATTACACCGATATAAGCACGCAAAATCTTGGATTCAAAATGACATTAAAATTACTGGCTATTGACGAAAAATCAATGAATGCAAAAAGTAGGAAAGGATATATTTGTAGAATTTATAGAAAAGCATTAGATATTTTCATCTCTTTATCATCAGTTTCTTTTGAAATATTTATTAATTCATTTCTACTTTGCCTTCGACAAACAAGGTGTTATTTAGTTTCTTCTGGCTTAAAATGTCATAGTTTTAAAAGAATTTTATTTCTAAAATCACAACAAACGACAAAATACACTCGGTAAACGTATAAAAGAAATTAAAATGATTAACCATTGAAGTTGCTACGATAAAACCTGTGGCGGCGGTCACTTTTTTTAACTATGATGTTTCTTAACTAACACTTACCTTAGAATCGTTAAATTTGTAACAAAAAAAACTAAGGTGTAGTACTATTATTTTTAAATCTTTTTGCTTTGTTATATTAAAATTTCGATATTTTTTGTCGGATCATGGTTTGTAGATGAAGGTGATAGGGAACAGAACATGCACTCACAACAGGTATCAGGGGGGGGGGTTACACAAAATGAGAAAATAGCAACCCCTATAAGGGGGGGGGGGGGGGGTCATAAAACAAGATAGTGCCTCTTGAGGGATCAGTAATTTTTATAATGCCGCACTGAAAAATCCTTTTACAGTGCGACTACTTGAACCAAGGCCACCCAAACAAAGTTTAAATCAAATTTATAAATCACGTTTTTGACGCTGAATAACAGGATAGTGATGACTTCTGGAGTTTAAACTGTTTCTTGTTCACTACTGATCATAAATACACAAGTATAAAGTAAAATATATGCTTTTAAAGGGGAGAATGTGAAAATTTGTCCCTATTCTATTGCTTAAATACTCAATCGTGATTGGCTAATTTGTATGAAAATTTGCTTGGGTGGCCTTGGTAGGAGTAGTCGCACGTTAGTCGCACGTGCACTTTACTCCCCCCCTCCCAGGACGATAGATAAAACCGGTCCGCCTAAGATCCAATACGTAAACAGATACCGATAGATTTTATTTGGTATATAAACTATATGTGTGGACTAAATTGCACAAATACAATTATATTATATTATTTATCTAATTTCTGTTATTTTTCCTTTCGTAACACTATGTTTTCATATATATTGGGCAACCTGTTTAAATATTATTAAAATATATATATATATGTTTTGCAATTATTTTTTGTGCATTTTTTATATTAGGGGGATTTATTAACAGGAGAAATAGATCGTCATCAGACATTTTGTAAGTTGTGACAGCGATCTCTCAGTTTCTCTATCTTTATGTAAAGCTCTATTCGTACAGTGGACATTATTAAACCTCTGCTGGGGCTGATCTAAGTCACTCAGTGAAGTCAGGGCATGGCTAACTCACAGACAAACACAAACACAGACACAGACAAACTAAGCTGTTGTATTAAGAATGGAACTGAATAATAACTTAACAATTTAATGTAAAACTTGCTGCGGCAGTCGTTGTTTGTACCTCAGTTGTCCAGTATCCTGGTAAAGTTTCAGCTGCAAATAATCAAATTTCGATAAATGGGGGTTTCTTAGTCGTTCTTCAAACTCCACGTAGCGCATGATTAAGACATGATTTGATGGCTGTTATCTTACGGCATCTAATGCACTAGTCAAAGTAAACCCCCACCCCCCCCCCCCCCCCCCCCCAATGGGGACAGGGTGGGGATAAGTGGGGCATTTGAAAAATTGACTTGGCAAATGTTGTTAAATACCCCACTTAGTGGGAGAGAAATGGTAATCAAATCCCCGACCCCCTGGAGTCAAAAGTGATAATAGAGTAAAACTGTTAGAATATACGTGAAACTTTATAAGTGAAATAGGTAGGTTTTGAAACGTGTAGGTCTGACACTGACCTCTACCTTGTGTCTTAACCCCTGATGAGAAACACTTGGTAGAACGAACGACCATCCCAGAACCATCGTATATTCATAGTTCACCTTCCCCACGCCGCCGCGAAAAATGAGCTCATATTTCGAAACGTTGCCTTCACTCACAATTAATCTTTTCTCCATTCTGTATGTATCATACCATTCGTTATACAGTCGTTAAAAAACTACACATCTCTTAAACAACCTTTCTCCCCCTCCCCTACAACCCTCCCTCATTCCTTAGCTTGGGTCCGAATACCTGTTTTTGCTTGAATATATTCTTGTACATTCACTTGCTTGAATATATTCTTGCATTTTTATACATATTAACACACTAGTAAAATATTCACTTTATCCCCACCCCCTTGGGCACCATTGCTTGTCAAATGTGATCCCAAGCCCCACATTGCCCCCACCCTGTCCCCATTTGGGGGGGTGGGGGTTTACTTTGACTAGTGCATAATCAACACTTAGTTGCTTTGGTTATTCGACATATCTACTAAATAAGAATATAAAAAAATTCAGATTGATATTAAAAACTACTAACCATTGATAAAAATAACATGATGAAAGAAGTAGGCATGCATGTATTTTTATACATCTATGAACATCTTTAGAAAATCATACATTGGAAACACGTACATAGTTTTTCATTCTTTTTATCATTTGGTTTTTAAATACTTCTCTAAACAAGCTAGCTGAACCTCAGACTCGGTATAAATTAATAGATACTTTCTAGACATTTCTGTTTTTTTTTTTTTTCATTTTTTCTTTGCCTCAGTGTTGTTTAGTTTCTTCTGACTTTTATTATTTTCGTTTGTTATTTTAGAAATAATATTCTTCAAAATATAACTATGAAGAGTGGAGATTTAAAAAAATCTTCACTCTTCGTAGTTATTGTATTTTGAAGAATATTATTTCTAAAATAACGACAAACGAAAATAATTGTTTATTCTAAGTATTGTTTTATTTTCCCTTTAAAATCTTTTTGTAGTTTCCATAGAATATTTATTCTATAAGTCATTACCAACTAAATATTTTAAAACTTGTAGAAGAACTTCAAGTTGTTTTATTCCAGTCTTTCTGCTTTGTTATATTCAAATTTCGATGAATGCGGGTTTCTTTGCCGTCCTTCAAACTCCATCCACAAGCGCCATGGCCATTTTTAAGTTTATCTATTCATTATCTTGCGGCATCTTAGATAAAAGTTCCAACACGTGGACAAGAACATGTTCTAGAACATCTTGGTCTAAAGCAGTTTTTTTAAGATTCGAGCAAAATCCAAGGTAAGAGAAAGACAGTTTCGTATTTCTTGCTTCTTTCTTTTTCGTTTTGTTCCTTCATAAAGACTCGGTTATCATTGCTCTAAACTTGAGATGACTTTGATTGTCAACAGATTGAACTAACGATGAAGTTGATTGTATTTCTGATCATCGCTGTGGTTTTGGTGGTTGCATATGCCGAGACCAGTGAAGACAACCAAGAGCAAGTCTTCCCTGAGAAACGCTGTAGAGCACAATTTTATTTCATATATGTCAGAGTTCCAGTCAGTGTTGCAGCTCCACGAGTTGTAAGCCATGGTGTACTGAGGGCGGAGGTAGCCCAGGTTGTACTAAGCATAATAAGTACTGCCTACCTTGATTCTTTGATATAAAGAAAAAACCGATGTAGCTGAATCTTGTAATAATAATAATAATAATAATAATAATAATAATAATAATAATAATAATAATAATAATAATAATAATAATAATAATAATAATAATAATAATAATAATAATAATAATAAACAAAACCAATCAGGTGAAGATATTCAATACGTTTTGTTATTCGCAATTCTTGTTTTCTTTATATTCAAATTTCGATATTTTTTGTCGCTTTATTTGAACTTCCATTCTTCACAAGCGCCATTTTTTTTTTAAAAAGGACATAATTTGATAGCTGTTATCTTACGGCATCTTATTTGGGGACAAGACATTATTACTGGCCTGGGGGGTCGGAGATTTAAGGGGGATGGGGTCACATGGTTCTTAGACAACTGGTGGGGGGTCAGCTATCCATTGGCAGGTATCCAGGGGGTAATCACTCAAAAATGAGCGAGTAGCAACGACAAGTAAGGGAGAATAAAAAATTGTGCGGCACTGGTACCCTCTATGATGGAGGAGGAGGAGACCAGTAACGACAACCAAGGTGAAATGTTCCCTCACAAACGCTGTAAGCTAGGCACAGTTGAAGTCCTGTTATAGTTCGAGCGAGCGTTGTAGCACTTTGGTCTGTAAATCATACTGCAATTATGACGCTAGTGGATGTACTAATGCTAAGTACTGTTTGAAGTTGTACCTGTCAGGCTGTAGAGAGGCAAGCAATTTATTGATTTTTAATGCTAACATAACAGAAGACAATTGTTGTATGAAATAACAGAACAAAATGATTAAAAAGTTGTGAAGAAATTTTGGTTATTGGTTGCCATGCCCTGACTTAGATCAGCCCAGAGGTTGTTTCAGAGTTCGATCTGTGAGTTGCCATGCCCTGACTTAGATCAGCCCAAAGGTTGTTTCAGGGTTTGATCTGTGAGTAAGCTGTGCCCTGACTTAGATCAACCCAGAGATTGTTTCAGGGTTCAGTAAAATTAAAGGTATTCTTTTAATTAAAAGTCTTCATTTTTCCATGCTTAAAAGGCATTCAAATGAATCAAATTTCGTCGAATGCGTGTATCTTTTTAGCCATTTTGAACCCTATTTAAAAGCGCCAAAAAATGTTTTTAATGGCGTGGTTTGATGGCTGTTACGGCATCTTATATATTTAAGTTCCAACACTTAAACAAGGACATCTTCTAGAACAACATGTGCACTGATAACCTCAATGATAAGGCAGAGAGACAGGACATCCTCCCCCAAGTTTTGGACTAAAATGTCTCATTCTGTTGTACATGTTTCAAGGATATCATAATGTTGTACGTGCAGCCAGTGTTTATCATAATAACTGAGACTGTATTTGGAATGAAAATTATGAATCTTTATTGGTTTTACAAAAAAAAGTTGCAAATTCGTTATTAAAATTAGAATTTCAAACTTTTACCAGAAAAATTTGCTTATGTTACTAAACTTACTCTCAGCCTCTATCTCCCCCTAGGGAGAATTTTAGCTCATTGATTTGCACGTGTTTCTTTACAGCCATTTCCACGATCAGTTGACTCAGACACTTTTGGTTTGGGGGAGGGGAGGGTAAGGTGTCGTGTCATGGATTACCGTTGGTTTTCCAGCATTCAGTCCAAAATAACAAATATATTGCGGCCATTTTGGTGGTCTTAAGAAAGGAGACTCATGGATACCATCAACATGGCCGCCTTAAGGATCAAAGGTTAGAGTGTCAAGCTCACGTGATCATGTTAATGGCTTTTAATCCAATCCGGTCAAAGCTCGTAATGTTCTATTTCTAACGACGGCAGAAAGTAGGGAGTTGAAACTCGAGGCGCGAGGGAACACCCGGCTTGAACATGTAGTAATAACGATCAATCTTGACGCTCGTCTTAGACATCTGACTTCCCGGGAAATTAGCCGTGTACTGCACGACTGTGGGGGTTCCATCTATCGTCTGGGCGGTGTCCCAGGTCTCGACATTGGTCCCTTGGCCGGCATGTCGTCCACCGGACATCCAAACCCACTTCTTGGTGTAATCACCAAACACGTAGCGACGACCGCTGTATTTGAATTTTGGCGGGACTTGGATCTTTGATGGGAGACGCCAGAGGTAGGATTTAGTGCAAGACCTCGAGCCTGGGACGATGCGGTACTGTTAGGAAGAGAATTAAATATTATCAGATGATGATAATGATGATGATGATGATGATGATGGTGATGATGATGATGATGATGATGATGGTAATGATGATGATGATGATGGTGATGATGATGATGATGATGATGATGATGATGGTGATGATGATGATGATGGTAATGATGATGATGATGATGATGATGGTGATGATGATGATGATGATGATGATGATGGTAATGATGATGATGATGGTGATGATGATGATGAATGGTGATGGTGATGATGGTAATGATGATGAAGATGATGATGATGATGATGGTGATGATGAATGGTGATGATGATGATGATGATGATGATGATGATGATGATGATTGGTGATGGTGATGATGATGGTAATGATGATGAAGATGATGGTGATGATGATGGTGATGATGATGATGATGATGGTAATGATGATGATGATGATGGTGATTATGATGATGATGATGATGATGGTAATGATGATGATGATGATGGTGATGATGATGATGGTGATGATGATGGTAATGATGATGATGGTGATTATGATGATGATGGTAATGATGATGATGATGATGATGATGATGATGATGGTGATTATGATGATGATGATGATGATGGTAATGATGATGATGATGATGGTGATGATGATGATGGTGATGATGATGATGATGATGGTAATGATGATGATGATGATGGTGATGATGATGATGGTAATGATGATGATGATGATGGTGATGATGATGATGGTGATGATGATGATGATGATGATGATGGTGACTGATGATGATGATGATGGTGATGATGACTGATGATGATGATGATGATGGTGGTGATGATGATGATGATGATGATGATGGTGATGATGATGGTAATGATGATGATGATGATGGTGATTATGATGATGATGGTAATGATGATGATGGTAATGATGATGATGATGATGGTGATGATGATGATGGTGATGATGATGGTAATGATGATGATGATGATGATGGTGATGATGATGATGGTGATGATGATGATGGTAATGATGATGATGATGATGGTGATGATGATGATGGTGATGATGATGGTAATGATGATGATGATGATGATGATGATGGTGATGATGATGATGATGATGGTGATGATGATGATGATGATGATGGTGATGATGATGATGATGATGGTGATGATGATGATGATGATGATGATGATGATGATGATGGTGATGATGATGATGGTAATGATGATGATGATGATGATGGTGATGATGATGATGATGATGATGGTGATTATGATGATGATGATGATGATGATGGTGATGATGATGGTAATGATGATGATGATGATGATGATGATGATGATGGTGATGATGATGGTGATGATGATGATGGTAATGATGATGATGATGATGATGGTAATGATGATGATGATGATGATGGTGATGATGATGATGATGATGATGGTAATGATGATGATGATGATGATGGTAATGATGATGATGATGATGATGATGATGATGATGGTGATGATGATGATGGTAATGATGATGATGATGATGATGGTAATGATGATGATGATGGTGATGATGATGATGATGATGATGGTGATGATGATGGTAATGATGATGATGATGATGATGATGATGATGATGGTGATGATGATGATGGTGATGATGATGATGGTGATGATGATGATGATGGTGATGATGATGATGGCGTTAATATATAGTATCAATAACTGTTTTTAATTTTTTAAATTAACAATATCAATAATCTAATACTGATAAGATACCTGAACATATCTCCACGAACGGTAGGTGGGCAACACGATAAAGTACTGATAGGTCGGGTTTTCATTCGAGATGGTTCGAACTTCTTTGTACCTTCTGTTCACTGCATCCCTGAAGAACGCGAAGCGACTGTACCTGGTGAGAACAGTGAATAACATCAATCAACCGGGGTCCAGGTCCATCACCACTAACCACAACAAATCATCCATCCTCTGCCAAATAATATCTTAAAAAAATAGAATAGTCCCCTTTACAGTTCCCTGCGCCATCTTGAAAGGCAGCTATGCCTTTGCATCGAAGCAAGACATGAGGTGAGCTTGCAATGATAGAGACTTTTTTAACACCTTGGACAGTTATTCACATGTCTCTATCACTGCAAGGTCACCTCATGTCTCGTTTCGATGCAAAGGCACGGCTACCTTTCAAGATGGCACAAGGAACTATAAAGGGGACTATTGATCCAATTGGTTGATTTTTATTTGAATTGCCAACCAGAAATCTATTGGACAATCCAATAAAGCAAGGTGACAAAACCTATTGTTAAAATGGTTGGCACATTAACATCACATTGACAATGTTTACAAACATGTAGTACATCTATAGACCCCTTTCACGTGACGTCTAAGCAGTTCAATTTGGAGGAGAAAACAAAAAAATCTCAATCCTATTCCAGGTTGTTCTGTCCTCCAAATTGAGCTGCATTCCGTCGTGCTGCAAGGGGTCTATTTCTTTATATGTAACGATGTAACGCAAGATGCGTGACATGTTGCGTGACAATTGCATACTTACGTTGGTTTACATCCCGCTGGAGAACAGATCGTCCTCTTTTCGTTGTATTCAGCTCTGTAGCTGTTAGGCATGATAGGAGGAAGGATAAACCGCTTACAAGGAGAGCTTGTCTTGCATGGAACACCCATACAGGAACATCTGGGGAAATAAGGCACCGCAGGTTCAAGTAAGTCTGATAGAACAGAGAGCACTCGTATCTTACTGTAGCCGTAACTAGGTGCGGTGATTCACTTGTTTCTTATTCTTGACTTTGAGGGCAACTTTGCATAAATACAAGAGCTCTGTGTTATCCTTCACTAAAATTGCTTTTCGAATTTGATACAAGTGAGCCAATTCGAAATGCTTTATGGGTCATAAGAAAGCAATGTATAGACTTAATCTACTGTTTCAAACCACTTGTCATTCCCTTACAGCGCGACGCGCCTTACCGTAGCCACCCAACAAACTTTTTTCACAAGTTAGCCAATCAGAAAGCGAGAATCTGTAAATTTGCATGTTAACTTGCTTTGTTGTTACCGCAAATATTCGAACTTCGGAGCAAGAACTTGAAGAAAATGCTTAAAAATCTCTATTTCTAAAACCAGTTTTGCTCTTTTGGCTTGCTAACACTTAATACTTTCGTAGGCATTCTTTTTCATGTGGAAATTCTTTGCAAGAAGTGATTTATCGTACTTGTACGAAACTTTGGCAGGGTGGCCACGGTAAGGCGCGTCGCGCTGTAAGTATTGTTTTAACGTTGTTGTAACGACCATTTTCACATATATATTAAATATTGGTCGGTTTTGGGAGGTTAGAGTTTAAGTTATAAAACCTTCATAAAGCGACCGTATTGTTTTTTTTCCGTTCGATTTCGAAGGCTCTTATTGTAATGTAACGACCATTTTCACATATATATTAAATATTGGTCGGTTTTGGGAGGTTAAAGTTTAATTTATAAAACCTTCATAAAGCGACTGTCCTTACCTCGTCCCAGCGGGGCACCTGACTATCCTGTCCTCTATCTTCGATGTCTTTCTATTATAAAAACATTCATGGTATCCCACAAGAGAGCTGAGACAGAACCGACCAGGAGGGCCAATATCACAGATGCCAGCAGAGCACACGGACGTTAGGATTAACGTTACTGCGGCCCCAAGCAGAAAAGGGCCGAGGGACATAATTATATCTATAGTGAAAGAATTGGGGGAAAATTCTGGTTGACTAAAGACAGGTCTTGACAGAACCGAGTGTGGGGTTCGGGACTTTTTTGTGGCAGGACACTGGGATAAACAATGAATTCAATGAATAAAAACAAAAAATAAATACAAACATCGCAAAAAAGAAAAAAAAAATTTTTTTTAAACCTGATGTGGATACGGTAGGATTCGAACTCATGCCTACACAAAATAAATTCACTAATTCCAAAATAATTGATTCCCCACCGTGCCATGCCTCCGAGACATCCGCAGAGCTGATTTTTCTTTTTCAATACTCCAGTTTCGCATTCGATGCAAACCGCTGTTTTTGAAGACCACGGACTCATTTGCACAGGCTTAGCCTCGTTTATAAGCCATCTATTCAACGACATCATTAAAAGTCCGTGGGATTTCAAAACATTGGTATTGTTCAACTCACACATTCTTTACATTGCAATTGACTTTTGCAAATCATTAGCAACAGCCAACTGTTATGTAAAGAATGTGCAAGTTGAATAATACCAATCCCACGGACTTTTAATGATGTCGTTGAATAGATGACTTATAAACGAGGCTAAGCCTGTGCAAATGAGTCTGTGTTCTTCAAAAACAGCGGTTTGCATCGAATGTGAAACTGGAGTATTGCAATTTGAAAATAATATAAATTTCAGTTTATAATTTAGTAACCGATTCCTTTCTTCCAAAGTGTTTTGCCAAGTAAGCAAATCAGCTGGATTATGGACCCGGAAAACTAGTAGACGGTGGCGAAACTCAGTGGTAAGACCGGAAAAGGGGTTAGATACGAGCTAACCTTTGAGGAATAAGCGTGACAAACTGAACAATGAATATATATTTAAAATGTTTTAATAAGGAAAAGTGCAATTGTTTTTCAGCAGTGCTTTGCAAATCAAAACGGAAAGAATAATTGACAGTATAAAAAGTGTCGTAAAATTTGGCTTCAGCTTTGTAAACTCATTTCCATTTCTGCAAAAATCGAATTCTTTTGTAGACTTTGTGGAATAAGGATATAAAATAGCTGTGCTGCATATAGTGATTAATCAACTGTGGAATACTATATCTCTTGAATTTAAAATCGAGAAGCAAGAATCGTAACATTAAAATCACTCGCCTCGCTCCAAAACGACCCAGAATCTATTCCTGAACTCGGTGACATATGTGAATGGAGTAGAATTGCTTGTTGGTTTCCTCCTGTGCTTCGAGGGTTTTTTTCTAAGGTTTTTTTTTTCTTCGTCAATCCAAATTAACTTTCTTAAATTCCGTTTGCAAGGAATTAACGTAGGAATAGAAAAAAAGCTGCCACTTGCTAAAATTAGCTGGACTAAAATTATTCTTACCTCAAAGATTTCCAAGATATATTCTTCCAAAGCAGAACTGGAGAGTTGTTGAAGGCAGCTCTGTTCACCTAATGAACACCCCTTGATTCGCACCCTAATAAATACAAAAACAACGTCAAAGTGATGACGTACCTCTCTCCTTTCCTGATTGGTCAATTCTCATTTGATAGACATGTCTTTGCTCGATCATTCAAATATCATTGTGTGTGTGTAATTTTCTATTTTTCCTGTTTGGATGACTTTTACTTTTTAAAAGAAAAGGAAAGACGTAGAGCAGAATTATCGGTCATGCATATGATTCTTTCTGTTCTCCATCACTAATTTTCGAGCATAATTTTCAAAATTGTCGTCATGAATGACCAAGACTGTCACGTTCGCCACAGGAAGCCCATGTAAACTATTTATTGAATTCCGAGAAAAGATATTTTATATCGTTATAGAGAGTTTTAGGTCAAAACACATCCATGTGGAAGTCACGAGATCTTCATAAGATACACCGCAGCGAAGTAAACATCAATTAAAGCTAATCTTAGAAAATTAAATTTAAATTAATAATGATGGACCAATCCATGGCCAATATATCAAGTTGAACTTGCCTCCCGCGGGGATTTGGAATTGTTTTGTCATAGTATTTGCTTCTTCAATGGATTTACAGTCGTTTTTTATAGTATTAAAAGAGAACTCCATCATGGGAAGAAACAAACTTCAAAATTAATCATAACTAATCCTGTATATTTTTTTACCATAAAATTTCGTATTCCAACATTCAAAAAGTATATCAAATATTTTCATTCTACATTGTTTTTTTTTTATGGAGGCGTGACAGTTTGAACTAATATTTTCAGACTTTAGGTTGTCATTGTCTTTTGTTTTGTCGTTTTATTCTTTCTTGGAAATAACATGCGAAAAAGGATTTCCTGTACGTGCGGGAATCCACGAACGATTGCTTAAATTTTCCTGTTTCAAAATTGAAACACCATGCCAAGTTTCACATTTCATTTTCATATCTTCCACATCATTTCACATTGCAGTTCAGAAAAATAAGGGAGATCATGATTATTCATATAAATGATAAATAAGAGTGGTCCTAAAACATAACCTGAGGTACTCCAATTGATATAGCCGCTTTATCGTACTGTACATCAATTTACCCGTGAAATAGTTGAAGAATATTAGGTAAATCATTCATAGAAAGGATATACAATGATCCTAAAATAGACCCTTGAGGTACTCCAATAGATATAGCCGCTGTATCGCATTGTAGATCAATTAACCCGTGAAATAGATAAAAATGTAGAATATTTGGCAGATGATTCATATAAATGATCAACAAAAGTGGTCCTAAAACAGATCCTTGAGGAACACCAATAGATGCTACCGGGTTCGTACCGTAATTATTAGTAGCTCTAATATGTCGAGTGATGTCCCAATAACAGGAGATGGAAAAAACTGGCCAATTAAAAAAACGATAATTTCTTCCACTATCCTCTAGAACTTTTTCCAAATTTGTCAGCTTAAGTGATGAATTGGAAACTCTTTTGTCCTCCATTGTCCCGGTGGTTTTTTTGTTTTTTTTACATTTATTTATTCTTAAAGTCATTATATCTACTGACTGACTACTTGAATAGTAACATATGCATCCCATCGGGGGAGAGGGGGTTCTAGTGTGCCTTTGACCTCTACTTCCCGTGTGTGTTTTGGAGGCGGAAGGGGAGGGGAGGGAGGGAGGGATGATTTGTTGAGGGAGGTTGCAGAATCTCCTTGAACAAGCAAACCAAATACTCCACCAACTGATTCAAAACTTTACCAGTTTATTTTATTCGTTGCTATAAAAAAATGTTTTTGGCCTAAAATGCTGAAAAATTTCTCCATTGCATGCTACAATTCCAGCAAGAAATTTTCTTTATTTTTTGAAAACAAACTGAAATTGATTTTTAGCCAAAACGCTGCTATGTTCCAGCGAAAGAAAGTTCAACCTAAAATATCAAGCCACGACTTTCAAAAACGTTATCAACTGGTTTAGGGTACTTCTCCAGTTCCTTCTCACAATAGTGGGGAAGAACAAACTTCTCTGGGTCGGGGGTACCAGCATTGAATAGCCCAAAATAACGCTGGAGTTTAAAACTTGTTTTGGACATCTCAGTACCCGGGAAATAAGCACGGTACTGTATAGGCTTTTTCTGAGAGGTATCCCAAGACTGGGTGTTGATAGGCTGTCCACTGTTCCTGCCTCCGGACAACCAAATCCAATGATCACATACAATACCCGTCACGATTACAGTGCCGTTGTATTGGAAGTAGCTCGGCTCTTGGATTTTTGGCGGGTAATTTGTTATGGTCTCTTTGGTGCAACTGGTTGTAGAAGGAACGATCCGGTACTGTAAACGAAAGATCATCGATCGAATTAGCTTAGAGTCGAAGCAAAGCAGCCAGAGCAGAGCAGAGCAGAGCAGAGCAGAGCAGAGCAGAGCAGAGCAGAGCAGAGCAGAGCAGAGCAGAGCAGAGCAGAGCAGAGCAGAGCAGAGCAGAGCAGAGCAGAGCAGAGCAGAGCAGAGCAGAGCAGAGCAGAGCAGAGCAGAGCAGAGCAGAGCAGAGCAGAGCAGAGCAGAGCAGAGCAGAGCAGAGCAGAGCAGAGGCAGAGCAGAGCAGAGCAGAGCAGAGCAGAGCAGAGCAGAGCAGAGCAGAGCAGAGCAGAGCAGAGCAGAGCAGAGCAGAGCAGAGCAGAGCAGAGCAGAGCAGAGCAGAGCAGAGCAGAGCAGAGCAGAGCAGAGCAGAGCAGAGCAGAGCAGAGCAGAGCAGAGCAGAGCAGAGCAGAGCAGAGCAGAGCAGAGCAGAGCAGAGCAGAGCAGAGCAGAGCAGAGCAGAGCAGAGCAGAGCAGAGCAGAGCAGAGCAGAGCAGAGCAGAGCAGAGCAGAGCAGAGCAGAGCAGAGCAGAGCAGAGCAGAGCAGAGCAGAGCAGAGCAGAGCAGAGCAGAGGTGCAAGTGTAATACACATAATACTTACCACATCAAAAGAAGACTGGTTATTTGGTAGCAAGATGTAATACATGTAATACTCGTAAGGCGGGTCGTGAGGTGCGATGGTAGCATCAAGTCTATACTTCTGGTTCTTAAAATCCCGCCAGACTCCAAAGTGACTGTACCTGAGATTGAAACACAAATAAAAAACTTGCCATTAAAAAAAACCAAGTGCTTGGGCTCCCTGTGGTGCGTCAAGGTCCCCAAAGAATTAATACATTCAATGCCAAATTTGCATAAAGTAGTTCAGAGTTGGTTCTTTCAAGGTACTCGTGTTTAACGTTCACGTTGGCTGCCTCGCTCGTCTAGAGAGAACAGGAGTCAGCTGTATCAACCACCATCATTTGTAAGGTTTGTTCAGTTGAATTTCCTTTTTCTTTCAATATTTTATCTTTCTCGGTCTCGTAAACAGTCATTCAATACGTTTATAACTTTGCTTCGTATTTTAATTTTTTAATATATTGATACCTTCGTACAAACATCATAGAATTATCGAATAATTTTACTTGATAACCAATACTCGATATAAAAACTTGAACTTACTTAAAATTTCACGAATTAAATGAAGACTGCTTTCGATTCATTCCCGTTCTCCAAAAATCCACGACCCCTCCCCACTACGGAGCGTTTATCTCCCACGGGGGGGGGGGGGGGGGTGGGTGAGGGTATGCTTGAGCAGCTGCATCAAAGATGAACTTTTAAGCCTCTTAATTATATTGATACGCTTTTGAAGTATAAATACTCTTTGATAAAAGAATAATAACTCTAGCTGCGTGACAACATTAACGAGCTGTGTTATTGCGTGACATTACATACTTACGTTGTTTGGCTTCCTGATGGGGTCACGACAGTCTTAATGTCATTGATGTCTGCTGTGAAGTCATCAGCAAAGATCGGAGGGAGTCTGTATGATCCACATGGAGTGCTAGTGGAACAGGGGATACCCATACATTTACACCTGATAATGAAAACCAAGTTAGAAAATATGCATCACTACCCCACCTTACTGAAAAATAAATGAAGTCAAACACTGGGGGAGGAAGTGGTGGAGTAGGGTAGACATCCCCTCCACATCCCAGTGAAGCATAAAATCAAGCATGAGAGGGGTAGATAGGATAGATGTTCGCTCCGCCTTCTCTCACTTAAAATATAGTCAAACATTGACCAAGAATCCCTTCCCTACCCTTACTGGAAAATGACGTCAAATTACACTGGGGAGTCAAATATTCAATAGGGGGGGGGGGGGGGGGGGGGGGGGAGGGGGGAGGGGGGAGGGGGGAGGGTTAAAAATATATCGCCTACTCTATCCGATTAGACATCTATGTAAAGAGGAAAGAATAGAAAGTTCTTGTCTTTCTTGTACTAATTTTGGACTCGATGAGGGAAGGAGATATTGATGTCGCCATTTCATCACCATGGAAAATAAAATCAGTCATCAGAGTGAAACTATACCTGGTATTTTGTGGGCAGTTGTACAACTTGTCGACAATCTTTCCCGTAGTTTTATTCACCACACAGTCGTGATACCCACTGAGGTCAGGAAAACAGAACTTCCCTGGAGGACCTTCATCACAGAATCCAGCAGAGCACATGGACGTTAACATCCATGCTGTAGCAGCTCCAAGTAAAAGTGTCCCCAGGTACATCTTTTGGGTTGTTAGTCAGCTCAGCTCGGGCGGAAAGGAAGATAAATTCAGCAACCTTTTCTGCATATCAGAGAAATATTAAAGAAAGGATATCTTGGATAAATATAACTAGTCCTTGTGCTCAGGTTACGTGATTTCATGGCTCATCTTTGATCTGCAAGGGCAAATAAATAAACAGCAAAATATATCTGAATTTCATCTCCTTACCTTGGACGAGAAGCGTTCGATGTGATCAACTGATCTAAAGAGACGTATTTCTGCAATTCAAGTTTCTTCCTCAATTACCCAGAAATGGTGTCCAAAAAAGACCATTACGTCATCGTAATCTCTCATGATGATCCTTGATTCTGATTGGTTGGTCTTGACCTTACGTGCTGCGACAGATTTCTTTTTTGCTGGCGAAGCAAAACACTAAAATAAACTACAAAGGACCCACCAGAGTGAAGGACCCTTGCCCTCAAAGACCAATTATTCTATTTATGCTTTTCAGTTCGAGACATTCAGCAAATCACTCCATCCGTAGCTAGAAAGCAACTGGAGACATTTGCAATCTATACCAAGCTTGTCGTAACTATTAATCTATTCCCACAAAATATCTCTAAATGGCACAGACTTTCGCTATATTTATCCCAACATTTTATAGCTGAGCTCTATAGAAGTTTCACTAAACCAGTTGGCCTGCCTTTATTGATTTCTTGTCAAATATAATCCACTTTGATCTGTGACTGAGTTGGCCGTGCCCTGACTTGATCATCCCAGAAATTGTTTCTGGGTATCGATAACAAAAATATTAATTGAAATGTCATTAAGGATTGGCTTATGATTTCAGCTCTAGATAATCAAGTGCACTATCCTGTCGAAAACGTTGACAAGCTCTATTGTTTTATCTTCAAAGGTCATGATCAATCAGTCATGAGACGGCAGGATAGATTAGGATACGGAAATAAAGTCTATCAAGTGATTAACACTGCACGTTCTATATACTATACAGCTACCTTATTACATGAAATTTTTTTGCGACACTTTAATTTCGTGATTTCAAAAAAAAGCGCGAAATTAAAGTGTTGCGAAAAATAAGGGACGCGAAAATATGTTGATGCGAAAATTAAGTGACCCTCTTTTTTTGGAAAGTAAGGAATTTAATAACCATTTAAAAGCATGGATAAAAGACACTGTTACTGAGAACCAAGTACTAGCGCCTATTGATCCTGATCAATCAATGAATGATTAGATTAGAAGTATTCAATATGCCAAAGTCAAAATAAAGGAACTAGTGGGTTTTCTTGTGCGTATTTGGAAACAAATCATGAATAATTTATTCAATGAAATCGCGAAATTAAAGTAATCAAGAATATGATTTTTTCTCAAAATCGCGAAATTAAAGTGTAGTGAAAATTTCATGTAATAACGTATTTCGAAAAAGGTTGGTGAAGGTTTTGTTGCTTGTTGCATGTTGCATACCAAGCCCGAAATGCAGTTTGGGTGATGTGAATCCAAGCAGCGAATGTTAACAACAATATGGAATTATCCAAAACCTTGTCTTCAAGTTTAATTTTTCCAGCATATTTTCTTCTGTGCTAACATTTTTTACATATGAATATAATACATTTCAAGCTTGGTAAGCAACATGCAACAAAACCTTCACCGACCTTTTTTGAAATAGCTATATAATTCATTTTTTAAATATAATTTTTAATTCTTGGAAAGATTTGAATTACACTCATTTGACATCTGAATGATGATCAATGGTGCACGTTAATTTTGGTTTTAGTCAGGATTTTTTTTTTTCAGTTTTCGTTCTTTAAAAGTCTTCTGGATTTCATCAGTTTCCTAGGGACTTGAAAACCAGTGTGTATGTTATTGGTCGAGGATGGGTTTTTCAGTTTCCAATTTATAAGCTGAATCCCTGACAGACTGTCATAGTCCATTGCCGAAATATGGCATTGAATACTTAGTTCTTAAAAACTTAGAGTGTTCCATTAATTCCCGAAACTGTCAAACAGATCATTCAGGGTGTTGCGTGCCGAGAAGACAAAGGACGGGAAGCTGAAAATCATGGTTAAACACCAGGATCCTTGAGGACCAAAAACAGAGGGATACGGGATATCGAGAGGATATTTGAGGGAAAACCAAAGCGACAAGGAAAATTTAGACTGTCACATCCTCCCCCCTCTCTCTCTCGCTCTCAAGTGCACTGGAGTTCAACATTGTTGACCTGATAGCTCGTTTCTTCAAGCAAATACTAAGTTTATTGAACTCAAGCTTTCGGGTTAATTTAAGCGCCAACCTTCAGGGATTGATGAAAATGTGCTTTTAATCCTTTTTCAAACATCTTTTTTCCATCATGCCTTATATGGTGCTCTTTGTACCCAAGCTAGACCAGAATGCCTCATGTTTATCGAACTTAGCTCTTAGACTGAAGACTGGTTTTACAGTTTATCTGATACCTCGCAGCAATAATAACAGAATAACTATTTATTATGGTCACTTTATTATAATATAATGCTATTACTATTTATCATCATCATCATCATATAATATTATTTTTGCCATGAAATCTTCCTGGTTTATATTATCCTTTAATGGAATACTCCTAATACAGTATATACTACTCTTAAGAAAAGCTGAGAAAAACGAATCCCTTCGGTGTCAAATTCAGAGTATTAATGCACAATGTGTACTATTTTCTTACAGTTTTTAGACTTGTGAATTTGAATAATCCTTTACAATCAGGTAAAATCGTATTAAGATTGTATTTCAGATCAGTTATTCGAGATATCAAAATTGCATAATGTTTGTCAAACCTGTCATCAAAAAGATTGACATCTTTTATAAAGTAGTGAGGGCATCTTTTATCATTTAGACAGGTCAGTAATCTGTCAAGGGCCCTTCGAAATCTTACGTTAACCTCATCTTCTGTCCATGTGAATGAATCAGGATTGTCTTCTCTTTCATATAACATGATGGTCTTGAGGTGGTATGAAGTGAGAGGGAACAGGTTTATGTGCTGTTCGCGTAATGCTTTCAGAATACGCAGCACCCTCTTCCACCATGGACCTAGTTGTAATACAAGCTTCATCTCTGCAGTAGAGAAGGAGTACCTCCACAGGTATTCACTTTCACTGGCAGATGCTGGTCTAGGTCTTTTGCCAACAAGATGACAGCCATCTCTAACTATAGCATTAATCAAATCTTCTGGTGGCCAACCTTAAAAAGGTCAAGAAAGAAACTTAACTGTCGTTTCACACAAACCTCTCAATTTTATCAATCATGATGATGTTTATGATTACTCTTTATCATAATGATAGTTAAGGGATTTTTATTTCAACCTTCGTTGATATTTGTGCATTATAAAAAATTAATAATTAATTATAAGGTATCACAGTGTTGATAGAGTTCAATTCACCTCTTCTTGGTCTTGTTGCCCATTCATCAGCATCGTCAGGCCAAGATTCATCTTTGATTGCAAGTGTCAAGTCAATACAACATGTATTGCCTTGATGGATGATTTTCAGTGTTACCGCTGGTCCATGTGATCGAGCTATTATTTCTTGAATATTATAATATCCACTAAAAACGACAAAATGACAAAAATGACAAATATCAACAAACTATTTAATTTTGGCTGCCCCCCACCCCCCCCCCCCATGATGTCTCCACAGTTCCTGTATTATGTAATATAGCTTATATACTAGTTGTACAATGGTTTCTCATGGCATACCATGGAATATTCCACTAGTCACTAGTAGTTTCTAGTATACACACAAGCTTTTAGGCGAATGTGTATGTACAAAGAAAATACGAATGAGATAATTATAATAATAATAATAATAATAATAATAATATAACCATAATATAACCATTGTATAACCATTTTATCCCACATCATAAAAAATGCAAATGCGTAGATTCAATGTGCAGTGCATGATGGGAAGGAAGAGTGGAATACCAACAAATATACAATGACTTTCCAGCTTTCTGATTGGCTGTCTTTTCTATGGTGTGTGATAAATAGGAATATGAGACCTCCCCTCCCACAGCCCCATTGAAACTAAGCCCCCCCCCCCAACAATATGCCTTGCTTATGGTGCCAGGATATCAGGAATGGAGTGAAAATGCTAGATTATTGAATGGTCTCATTGACAATAGACTGAGGAAACAATATCAAAATGGCCCAACATAATGCGACAATACTGTGACAATATCAAAATGGCCCAACATAATGCGACAATACTGTGACAATATCAAAATTATATCAAAATAACAAAACCAATCATAAAGAATATTCATTATAAAGAGTACGAAAAGAGGTGGTCCTAATTATGGCTGTGATTATTCTACTTAAGATAATGATGTGCAAACATTACTTATACTCACAAGTTATTAAGGTTGCCAATGGCCTCACGAACATAACCAGCAAACAAAGCCTTTACTTTGGGTGCCTTCAGAAGATTTTCACCTCTGGCAATGCATCCACCCTTTCTCCACATAACCTCTTCTCCATCGTCGATCATAAAGGTAGTGTAACCTATAACCAAAATTCAGTTTGGATATTAGGGAACATAATCTATTAGGGATTGTTAATTTTTTACTGGGGAGGGGAACAGTGGGATTTGGGGGTCAATAAATGAATCAGGCTTATTAATTAAGTGGGGTGACCACATAAAAAAATCAGAGTCACACAGCAATTCACATTAATTTTACAATTAACAGTTTAGAAAACAAGGGAGGGGCCATTTTTATGCAACAACGGAGAGGGGGGTCAGATTTCTTGTATGGGTTTGATTTCCAAATAAAGGATGAAGGTTTACTTTCACTTTTTTCACAATTTTCAGTAAAAACATTGGAAGTCTTGTGATTCACACTTGGCAGACAACATATAATAATTAAGATTTAATTATATAATTTAATTATATAATAATAATTAATTATTAACTAGTAAAAAGCCTTATCATTAGGAGTATAGTCTGTAATCTGTAACACTGTAATGTATTTTTAACTGCTCCAACAAAAGTCATTGCTCAACTTTTTCACTCGTTTGTGTTATAGACATTTCCCAAATTCGCTTGACTGACTACAGAACAAAAGATTGGAGTCCAGGCTGCAGTTTTCAAATCCATACATTTACTACGTTTGTCTACTCCAGCCTCGCCTTGAATCTATTGTTCTGTAGTCAGTCAAGCGAATTTGGGAAATGTCTAAAGACCCCTTGCAGGACGTCGGAATGAAGCTCAATTTGCCGGGCAAAACAATAGGTTCCAATTCTTAGGAGATTAAAATTCTTTTGTTTTGCCCTCCAAATTGAGCTGCTCTGACGTCACGTGAAAGGGGTCTATGGACCTCTTTGCCTTTGTATGCAAATTGCCCATTTCAGACCACATGACATTCCCTTGAGAAATGTTCTTTTATTAAAATATTGACACTTGAAAAAATCCACTCCCAATACACCACTTTGCTGATACAAATTTCCTCTGTTCCAGTTTACTCAGGGGGCAAAATGATGTTGCACGGCTACATTTTGTCTCCTCAATTCAACAAACCTGCCCCCTCAGTAAACTGGAACGATAGAAAATTTGGGAAAAATAGACCATTACCATTCGTTTTACCTAATAAAAGAATAACAAGAAATACCCTTTATTCAAGCTATATAAGCTTAAAGATAAATAATAAGCTTAATTTTACCAAGGAATGAATGCCAAGCTTGGTTCAAGTGGAATTAATGATATGTCAGCCTGATATGTAAATATCTGAATTTGACTCACCAATGGGGGGTTCTTTACCGAGATTGTCCTCATAGCCGTCGTACTGATCGTCAACACCGAGCTTTAGTTGTTCTATTTCCAGCATTAGATCAAACTCGTTGGGTTGTATTACTTTGGTTTTCTCGTAATAACTTCCACTGTCAATTCTATTAAGTTTGAAGCGATCATCTTTTTTCCCCACTTCCTCCAGGATCAGCCTTACTGGTTCTTCCCAGAAGTTTATATTCTCTCTTGTTGGCCCTTTAGGAAACGTAACAAAACCTGAATAGTAATCCTGTAATTTTTTATTGGTAGATAACATCATTGACCATTGATCACTAGAGGCAGAGATGATTCGAAGATGTGCTTCGTAAACAGTTTTCTTCCTTCTCGACCCAGACCCCTTATTCAATGCCGGCACGTTTGCGCACTCTTTCCTTCCTTCTTTCTTTTCTTCGTTTGTTTATTTGTTCTTTCTACCCTTCCCTCTATCATGGTTTCTCGAAGGGTATTTCTTTGAAATATGTATATCAGGAAAGGTTTTTATATCCGATAACGTGGGAAAAATATAGATACAATTTATCTAAGATACCGGTATTTCAAGAAAGGTTGGAGAAGGTTTTGTTGCTTGTTGCATGTTGCATACCGAGCCCGAAAAGCAGTATGGGTGATGTGAATTTGAACAGCGACAGGTCACAACGATATGGGATTTTCCCAAACTTAGTCTGCAGGTTTTCAGTTCCAGCATATTTTCTTCTGTGCTGACATTATTTAGATATGAATATAATACATTTCAAGCTTGGTATGCAAAAGCAATATCCAACATGCAAAAAAACCTTCACCAACCTTTTTTGAAATAGCTGTTTAAGTTTCTTACTACACTATAGGTTTTACATCTGGGAGATAAAAGTTTTCAAAACATGACGCCTAACCAAGAAATTATTTCAATCAAATACTTTAAATTTTAGATGAAACAACTTTATTATCGATAGACCTTTCGTAAAGGTGAATATTTTCAAAACTTAAATTCTATGGAATTTGCCAATACATTTTGGCGGGAAATGATCACGTGATGCGCTTAGTAACGTGATCCTCCCCTTGCTGTATTCATTTACCAAGTTTGGACAAAAATAACTAATTTCTTAACTTCTATCTATTATTCATTTGTATCAAATATACTATGGATATAAGTAGGTTACTTTTAGTCAGGGATGGCTTGCTGTTTCACAGTGACGTCATCACGTTAACACATGACGTCACATACATACAAGTGTTTACATTTGACGTCATAACGAAATAGAGCCATCCATAGCAATGTACCAACGTAGGTAAGTACTTCATGTATTATTTTCCCTTAAGACATTAAACGACAGAAGTGAAGGAGAGATAACAAAGTGAACATTACATGAATTATTGACCCTTTCCTTATTTCAATATTTTTCCAAAAAATATTTTGTTCATAATTTATGAATTTATTTATTTATTTATTTGGACTAATTTAGCTATGATTTGAACCTTATCTTGTGATCAGGAATAATCCAAGATCCGTAGTCCTGGAATCCAGGAGTACAGAGTTTATAGTTTTGTTAATTCAGAAAGCTAGTGATCGAGAGCAAAGTTTATTCTGAAAAATCAGAAATAGACTTCTCCGGCACAGAATACGGAATCCCGTTAAATAGAATATGACTGAAAAAGTGAAACTTTAAATATTATGGAAAATCTGGAATTGAGGAATGAGGGTAGATGAGGAATTCCGGACTGGCTTACTCGATGTTACTGACAAGTTAAACATTTGAAATCCCTCGCTCTAAAAATATATCCTTCTTATGGAACAGTATTCATACTTAATATTTCGAATAGAAATTTCTTATATATATTTTCTTTTATAGAAATTTAAGTTTTTCTCATTAATGTGATCCCCAAGCTAAAGATTCTAACAAGTAAAGCTAGAAGAGCCGGCCTAAAGAACGAACTGCAGTCGTTGCGAAGTTCATTCAGAACACCAGCAACTACTATACTG